>VNJN01000495.1:0-49770 GCA_008042485.1 Drosophila mayri | reverse complement strand
TGTCAAATATCTCCCTTCCGCTTTTTTGCTCTTTATTCAATGCTTTATAAAAAAGGTTACAGTGATCGGATTTAGGTCAAATATGCGCCGTTTTGTTCGTTAATCTGTTTCCATCTAGACGGCAACTTCATAATACCTCCGTCGTAGAAGCCCCCCTCCCTATTTGCGAAGAACTCAGACAGCCCCTTTTCACAAGCCTCTTTTGAGTCCAACTTTACACCACCAAGGGCGTTCGTCATGGACAGGAATCACTTGGCGCTATGTCCGGGCTATATGGTGGATGCAATAAAACCTCCCATCCGAGCTCCCGTAGCTTCTGACGAGTCATCAACGAAGTGTGCAGCTCATAGTGCATGATTCTCTTCCAATCCCACCAAACACACAGCAAAACCTTCCTGGCCGTCAAGCGTCGAAACCATTCCTCCGCGGTTCGAAGTGATAGAGTACCATCCCCCAAAACACCATTTATCTCACGGAACGTTTATCTAGCGGATTTGCCTTTAACGAAGGAAAACTTTAAAATCGCGCGAATTTTGGCGTTAGTGAACTCCATGTTTACGCGTCTATAACTGCTGAACGAAATATCCAAACTAATCATGCATAGCGTCGTTTTGTAGGGTATGTCAAGACCTTTCAAATGATGTATACTATGGCCAGATACGAGCTCTGTAGCGCTTTGTACATAGCCGCGAAGTTCAAAAGACAAAAAGGCGGAAGGGAGATATTTGCCAACCTAATATTAAAAATGCATACTGATTTCTATAGCATTGAGTTATTCAAATATAAAATATTCAACGGAAATATTAAAGAACACCCCTTGGATATTAAAGAATCAAGTGACATTTTCCTCATAAAAACTACTTTGATGACTAGTTTATTGAGTTTAAATTCTTCCTTTAACGTTTTGTTTGAAATTCGCTTTTGTAACTGGAGATTAGCTAACAAATCCCTTTACCCAATCCCCCTTAGATCTACAATTGGGTGCCGGAAATTTACAGCGATTCAAAGGCCTTGCCCGAGGAAATGCCTGAGGAGTTGAAGCAGCACATCAAGGAGAAGCAAAGCCTGCGACCCAATGAGGTAAGTCTTACAGATGAGAGATGAAAGAATCGTGTTTATCCATATTTCACTATGCCATCCTCTCTTTTTTAGACCAGCGTTGTCTGGGTCTCCTGCGAGGGTGAGAATCCCGCTGATGTTGAGAACATCAAGGCTCGTGATTACTATCCACGCATGGGTTTCCCACGTTACTACTTCCCCTTCAAAAACATCAAGGGGTACATTCCGCCAATCGTAGCTGTGCAATTTACTGTTGAAAGTAAGTATTCATTTTAATCGGAATAAAATAAATTGATTGTAAAACCTATCAAAAGAGCACAGATAATTAGCTCAGTTTACTTCAACGGAAAAGTGTTCTAAATCAAGTTATTGTTGTGACCGCGTTCTACATTTTACACAATTTTAAATACAATAAGATATTTAAATATTTAGAAAGGGGTTAGCAGAGAGGAAGTTCATAAAATAACTAACGCAGGATATGCATTCTCCCTTTGTTCTTTGTTTGCATTCCAACAATTTCACAGGAATTAAGCCACGTTTAGTATGGGGGCAGTAAAATGGGTTACCAACAATTGGGATAGGAAGCCAAGTTTCTGCTTATTAATTATGAATTGTTGGACCATTTTGAATATAGGGCACTTGTTGGGGTTGAATGCTTCCATGAACGAGTTGTAAGCCAATTAAGACCATAAATTATAGAGTTCTAAGGCTGTGATTACCAAGGGAAATAATTGCCAAGGCAGCCCACTTAGAGACAGGTTTTTAATTTTCATGTTTAGGATAAACAGGGAATAGCCTTGCAGAATAGAATACTTTATCAGACGTAATTTTGATTTCAATATTTATTAATCAAATTAATTTATTAACTTTAATTTTAGCCGGCGTCTTGATCAACATTGAGTGCAAAGCCTGGGCCCGCAACATCAACCACGATCGCTCGGAAAGGAGAGGATCCGTCCACTTTGAGTTGATGGTGGACTAAGAAACACGTTTCCCCAAGGACAACGGCCGTGTGCGAGATGCGGCCACCGAGGAGTCAGGAGCTTGGAGCAAGGAGAGCAAGGATGGAAGAGGCAATAGGTTGAAGGTTGAACAACACTCAAGTATAGAAAGAAAACTGCAACAAATCCACACACAAAACAAGCGAGAAATGAGCAAAGTGTAGCAAGCAAAGGCCCCCGAAAGGCATGCGAGATACAGCAACAACCAAAGACAAAAACTAAAATGAGAGGAAGAAGCTACAGCAAGAACAAAATGGAAAAACTTAAGAAATAAAATTCTAGCGCTATAAAGC
This sequence comes from Drosophila mayri, assembly GCA_008042485.1. Taxonomy (NCBI): domain Eukaryota; kingdom Metazoa; phylum Arthropoda; class Insecta; order Diptera; family Drosophilidae; genus Drosophila; species Drosophila mayri. The sequence continues at coordinate 47,417 of VNJN01000495.1, read as the reverse complement.
ATATAAAATACAAGAAAAACAAAAGAAATACCTACCCAACGCTACCAAATGAACAATGCCCCACACAGAATCACACAAAAACCTTAATTTGTTAGGAAAATTTGATTTAGTTAACAATTTAGGCGAAAAACTAAAGGTATGAATTTGACAGGCCACTTAAATTAGCGCAAAATATTATATTATCAGTAATAAAATATAACAAAAACAAAACAAAAAGCATTAATAACGAAATAAAAACTGTTGTTAAGCCAATCTTATTTGTTTTTTGGTGTAATTTTTGGAAAAGGATCAACAAGAAACATGTAAACGACAAACAGCGCAGCGAAAAAAGAACTTTAAAAAGCAAAACATCAACTGTACTTAAAAGAAAGGATAAATTATTTGAACAAAATGCATAAAACCATTATTTATATTTATAACAACTAAATATATACAAATCAATTGTACAATTGGAGCAAATATAAACACAAATATGTATGTTTATATACAAATAAAAAACCACTCCTCCCTAGGCCATTCCCCCTCTCCACCCACAAGAGCTCCTGAAACGCAACTAAATTATTGCCAGGATCCCCACATATAATTTAGTTCAATTTGTTATAAATGTAAGCAGGAGGCAGCATTTTCCCAAGTGAATTAAATAACAAAGCCCATATAAAAACAAAAGTTGATAAAAGCGATTCTTAAAATACAAAATAATAAAGCGAAATTTAAACAGAAGCGAAGAGAAAAAAACTGCAAACAGAAAAACAAGAAAGCGCTGCATATTTAATAAACAACAAATATATAAAATAAAAAATGCATAAACGAAGGCAAACAAAAAAAGCAAGCCCAGACATATTTAAAATTAATATTCTTCACTTATTATTGAAAAAAAAACCCCAAATCCAAGATCATTAATGGGAAAATCTCATAAAAATATATTAAATATAAAAGGATAATTGAGGCAAAAAGAGTAAATAGCTGAAATGAAAGTACAGAGTAACTGGTTACAATAAACAAGAAGAGCATATAAAATTAAAATGTATTATGTATACAACCCCCACAAACTCCAACAGATAATACCAATAAATCGAACTTAATTTAACTAAGTTTAAAAAAAAACCAAACCGTTTCCATCTCATATGTTTTACAGCCGATTACCAAGGATTGCCAAGGACCCCTGAGTGGAGGCCTGTCCTCCCCTGTCCCCTGTCCATCCAATTCCTTTGCAGAAAAGGATACGGCTGCGAAATTGCTTGACGGGTGGCAGTACTAAATATTACCCATTAATTTTACTCACACCGACGAACAGTTGACTCGACTCTGAATACGAAATGCTAATTAGATATTTAGGCCTCAACTAACTTATCTCTATTTTCCCCAAGAAAAACAAAAAAAAAACAAAAACAAAAAAGAAAACATGAAACGTAAAAACACTCCTAACCGGCATAACGAAAGCTTATTAACTAACCCCTTTTCCATCCACTTTAACTAGTGTAATTTCTAAGAGGAGAGAATCCAGGTGAAGAAACAGAAACAAAACGAAAAATGTTATACAGTTTTGCCAGAACAACAAGAACAAAATGCAGAAATAAATCAATAAATAATAGTTTAATGGAAAATGTTATACATAAATATATATATTAAAGTACATGTAATATGAAATGGAATAATAATGCAACTTTCATGAAATGAACTTAAAGTGTAAATGAATGCGGCTTAAGAAATTAAAAACGAAAAACCAAACAAAGTATACATATAGATAACGAGGCCTCTGTTTGGACCAGAGATAGTAATAAGACCGAATTTCGTCAACATTCTTTTAAAAATTGTAATTGTAATGCCATAATTCTCAATTTTTGCGTATATCGTTCTCTGGTCCCATCAAGTAAATTTCATTAAGTTATTGAAAGTATATTTTTGAACCGAATTCTTCTGCATCCGAGAACACGTAAAATTGTTTTAAGTATAATAAAAACCAAAAAGTTTTCTAACATTTTTGCTAGTGCATGTTTTCCTACGACTAAGCTAAACAGATTATGAAAGGAAGATAAATTAGTTAAGTAGTATAATCAAATGCCGGCAACAAGTGCTATCACTGAACACAATAAAATCGTCTTGGGAGATCATTTACAGTATACTTTCCCTTACGTACATATATCCTAGCGACCGCAGGCAAATCTTAACTTTAATTAAATTTATATTTTCTATATATATTTTTTTAATTGATTTGATACCCCAATAGGCGTTTGAATATAGTTTTTATCCAACGTTTTTCACGCACAAAATTAGACTTGAAGACGATTTCCTTTTGTTTTGTCCCGGCAAAGTGTGTTCCCAAAACCGCCGATAAATATTAATAGGTTATCTAGGGTAATAAAAATACAACATAAAAAACGACAAAAAAATATATATAAAAACGTATAAAAGATATAAAAAACTGCCAAGTTAATGTTTGACCCTCTAGCTTAAAAACAAATCGAATTAATTACCATTTTTCTTCAGTTCAGTTCTCAGACCCTTCTCGCCTGTCTGCGGTTGCAGGATACTCACTCGTACCACGTTTCAGATCCAAAACCACTTTACCACTTTGCAATATTTCCACTCTTCGTTAGGCGGCAACTACTAGCACACAATTTAAATGAATTATATTTAACAAGCATATATATAAACTGCCATTTTTTACACCATGTGTATGTAAAAAGAACAAATAAAATGAAAAGCAAAAACTAAAAACAGTTAAAATGACATTTTTGTGTGTAAACCGACAAACAAACCGCGATCAAGACACCAGGCGACAAACAATAAATGTTCAGAATATTCGGGAATATGTTTTTGAAAATTGTTCAAAGAACTTCGCTACAAAATTTCGATACGAAAACATCAGCAAAATCAGCCGCAACCTCTTCAAACAACAACCAGAATAAATAAAGAAGAAAGGATCTGCGTTAAGTAAAGTGTCTTGATCAAGGCCACTTTCCAGGATCATTCGAAATACCTTGAGTAGCTAGTTTTTTGGGTCTTTAGTTCTGAGGATCTCCCACAAACACATGTGTCACACTACGGCGTACATAGCAAACCAAAAGTATAATAAAGTAAATCGAATATTAAATGGTTTGGAGTAAAAATGTTGGGTTTAACTTTCATTTGCAATTGGTTTTAATATTTACACACACAATAAACGAAAAAAGAAAATATTGAGACATTAGCGGCAGTAGAGGAAAATAAAATGTAATAGAAAAATAAAAGGAAAAACTGTACTAAACATAAGCTATATAGAACTAAGCAAGTATAACATAAAGTCATATATATACTTATAAATATATGCAAATGTTATATACATAAATGGTAAATAAAATGAAGAAACAATGTAAAATTACTTTTAAGTATGCGTACATTATTGACTTTTGATTTAACAAAAACAAAACCCGAAAACACAGCAGTTTAAAAAAATACAACTACAACAACAACCACAACCCACAAAACACGCGAAATTTGCAGAAGCTTAATAACTTTAGTTTAGAAAAAAATCTAGTGAAACCGCAAATTATAATAAATAGTAGACATTATAAATACTAAAACGACAAAACCAAAAAAAAAATATATATATATATATTTTAATTCAAGAAAAATTCCTGCGTCTGGGAAGAAATTAAACAATAAACAAAATTACATTTTGTTTACTTTCGAAATTCAAGAAAATTCTAACAAGATTGCTTTAATTTAGGTTAACAAAAATCCTTCATAAAAATCACAGTAAAACTAAAAAAAATATGTGGGTAACAAGATGAAGAAAAACAAACACTGCTTTTTGTATTATTTAAGTTTAACTATAAAATTATAAATATTAAAAAAAAAAATTAAAAAATATAAGCTGTAATATTAAAAGGAACCTACAACAAATGAAGTAAATGAACATCAACAAAGAAGGAAAAAGAAAACGAAAAATTCAAAGAAAATGAAAATGAAAATGAAAAAGAACAACCAAAAAAAGCTACATAAACACATTGAAGAAAAACCCTAAAAATGAAGTCGTGTACGAGTAACGAAAAATGAAATGTTTGAAAAATTTTACTGAATTCAATAAAAATATTATGTTGATATGGAATTAAGTAATTCCAAATAAACAAAAAACAAATACCCTCTGCGTTTAATTGTTTCTGCCATTGCAATGGCATTTTTTATATTATATTTTTATTATCTGAAAAGAGAATGGAGGAGTCTTGCATCGTTTAAATCTTCGCCTCGCCAACCACCTTCAGCTCCACGGTTAGCAATTGCTGCGGCACGTCCAGGTCCATCAACGGTCGCAGGTCCTCGAAGCTGATGAGGATCACGTTACTATCCGTCCTGATGAACTCGCTACATGACTGCCTCGCCGACCACGTCTGGATTGGCCGTGCCCGCACCTGCTTCGTATAGTAGCGTGCGGAGTTGGCAGGCTGGACCAGCAGTCGCAACGAGATCTCCACATCCTGGAGCGGGGTGCTTGCCCAGATGGCCAGGACATCGTGCTGGGTTCCCTCCTTGGTCTGCCACAACATGGAGTGTTGGGTGCGGCATGCGAAGGCAAGTAGAACGCCGTGCTGCGAGAACTGCCGGTACTCGGCGGGCAGGTGTGTGTTCCGTGGACACTTGAGCGGATTCAGACCAGTGCGTCGGTAGCCAAAAACTCCTAGAAGAGTGTGAACATCGCTCTCCAGGCTGCTCACATGGCAGCTCAGCGAGACACGCTTGCCCGTCACCAGCTGGACGAAGGGAATGCCCAATCCCGGAAGGTGGCAACTCAGATAGTGGCTCAACAGGGCACTGGGGTCCAGCGAGGAGTGGCATCCTTGGATCGGGCAGGACACTAAGCGGAGGCGGTCCCAGGGCGATTTGCCAGGCGAGATCACAAAGAGCTTGCTGCGTCTGTCGCTGGGCGGAGATGTTAGCGATCCGAGTTGGCTCAGCCGTTGCAGCTGCTCGTCCGAGGACGATTTGACCATAACGGGCAGACGGCAGTTGGAGAAGTGCTTGGTGTACATGATGTGTTGTATATTTTGCCTGCGCTGCTTACGCTTCTCCTGGCGCTTTTGGTTTCTGCTCATTGCATCGGAGGAGAATGGATCCGTCAAAGAAGTAGACATGGTTGGGGTTGGTGGTTGGCTTGAGGGCGGGACGGATGCTTCCTGCTAACACATAATTTTGATGACGCCTTGGAAAACGACCCTGACAGACTACACAAGGAAGCTACACATAGTTTCCACCAGTAAATGCCAATGCTTTAATATTCTCTTTGTTTATGTATTATTTAGTTGGGCCGAAATCCCGGCGGTGGTGGTTGAATGACAAATAAATATCCTTTTTTCGGAGCGCATTGATGGCATATCCGCATCACCAATTCCACCAGCTGGAAACCCCGCGGCACCGGCGGCCCCACCCCAGGCAGCCGAACTGACGCAGACGGATCACCTGAGCAGTCGCTCCTGGACAACATGCAACTTGCCCCCGGTGAAGTGTTATCCGACATCGAAGACGATTTTAACCAAGAGTCCAACCAAGAATTCGAAGAATAAATCTATTTATTTAAGTACAGGAAAGCTAGAAAACCTTTTATTCTGTATGCTCCAAGCTTGACCCATGTCTTAAATCGGCAGAGGGCTAAGGCAAAGGTCCTTCTGTCTGGAACAAATCATGTGTTGCCTGGAAAAATATAACCAAGCGGCCCACAAGTAAAGAAAACACTTCAGTTGGTGGAATATTTTTGGCCATGTATTTGTTTTTTTTTTTTAAGCTAAGCATTGAAACATAAAACTTGAACTTGTACTTATGCATACGTAGGTATTAAATAAATAAGGACAAAATATTATCGGAGATTACATTTGATAAAAGCAGCAACATACATATATACATACTTCCTGATCTGGGCATTAAGCTTGCGTTACATTTCTTTGTACATAAACAATTCATACAAGGTTTGGGATAACATGTCACAGTTTATCTTTTTTTCGCCTCACATATATTTCGTAGAATTTAGAATGTTCTAAATTGAATCAGAATGACTCGGCTTGTTTTTTTCTCTTAACACTTAAATATAGAACATACAGAGTAGAATTTACAAATTTTGAGCTTACACATAGATACAATTTAGACTTTAAATATACGCTAAAATTTAAAGATATTACCAATATATATATATATGTAAATAACTTTCATATCATATAAGGCTTGCCAAGAGCCGCGCATGTGCGACCCGCAGCTATTCAAAAATTGTACTAGAAAATAAACGAGTGAAGCGCCGAATGTTAATCCGTGGCTGCAACCAGCAGCGGCTCATCACTCACTGAACGCATATTAACAAAAATTAGGGAGGTGTGCAAATAAGACGGCACGAAACACAAAACAAACTAAAATAAAACGATCAACTTAAAAACACAAAATAAAACGTGCGCCTGTCTAGTTTGCAAACTATTTGGAAATGGCTTCCATCTGCTAGCCCGCCTTCTGGGTTTGTTTCTGCCGCTGGAGGGCCTCAAAAGCCTCGATTTCCTTCTTTTCTTTGGCCTGGTTTCGACGCTCGTACTCCAAACGGTGCGAGATAATGCGCTCTACAATACGCTCGGTGGTCATATCGTTGCCCGAGTCGATCAGCTCGAAGATGGCTTTTGTCTTTGGCAGGGCGTACGGATCGAGCTTGCCATCTTCCAGCGCAATGGGTGTGCCGCCATGGCAGACGACATCGATTTTGAAGTGTTCCAGCAGCTCTTCGGTGACGCAATAGGGTGCTCCAATCACAACCTCATTGACGAACTGCAAAGAAAGGATAATGGTTGGGAGATATGAATACAAAAAATTAAGCTCATCATATCAAAGATATTTTGAATGGGTCGAAAACATAGTCAATGTTTTACCACAATCCTTAGTTAGCTTCTCTTACCTTGCAGGCCAGCACGCTGAGTACGCGCTCGTGCAGATTCATAATCGGATAGTTGCTTCCCTTGTACGAGTTGACCACGGGATCTGTGTGCAGGCCTACAATGAGGTAATCACCCAGTTTGCGGGCCTTCTCTAAAAAGTCCAGATGACCCACGTGGAAGAGATCAAAGGCACCAGCCACATACACCTGAAAAAGTTGTACGTTAGGTATGCATATTGCAAAAAAAATATATCGCAAGGGACTTACAATCTTATCGCCAGGATTTGGGGACTTTCCATCGCTAAACTGTATGATCTTTTGGGTGGTCGGCAAGAACTGACTGCATCCGGTCCATGGACTTTTGGCTGCCGAATCTTGACCCATATTCGATGAACCTGGATGGGATTTCATTCGACTTTTTAAAATCGTCACTGTTTTTGCAATTTAATAGTTTGTGTAATAAAGCAACGCAGACAAATGAGCAGAGTGTGTATTATATTATATAGCGGAATTACGTTTAGGATTTTTGATTTTGATTTTGATTTCGGATTTTGGATATTGCAGGTGGCAGGTCATTTTGATTTTTGCATTATGGGTTCATTTCGCGGTTTTCATTCATTTCATTGAGGTTTTAGCATAGATTTCATAGGTTTTTCATAAACATTATTTATAATTTTTGTTTTGTTTTTTTGGTTAGTGGTAAACAGTGCGTACATAGAAATAAAAAGAAGAGAAAGAGTAAAGTTGTAGAGAGCAACATATATAAATCAAGGAATTAGTCAACGTTTCAAACTATTCAAGGCCTTGAAATGGGGAAACAAATAAACTGAAAGCATAAATTAAGCGTGCGTGGCCCAGAAACGTATAAATCGTTCATACTTATAGCTGATTTCGATCGATTTCGTGTTTATGCACAGCATGCAGAGCAAAGGTACGAGAACCAAAAGAAATATGACAGAAAAGAGGTGCCAAATAATTAAATGGTACAATTAAATGTTAGTAATTGTTAAAAACTTAAAACACTAATATGTATTAAAATGTAGCTCAAATCATAGGACTTGGCTCGCTGTGATTATGAAGGACATTAAAAATTAAACATAAAAGGAATGTAAGAAGCGGAAGTGGAAACAAGCGAAAGCTACCTTCTTTCTCAATATCGTATTCGGCGGATCCCTGGCGGAAATGGTTGCGGGTCAGCAGCAGCATACGACCGACCAGGTCGGTAGTCGAGACGCCAGCTGTACGTCTTACTTCCCTGAAAGGAGTCAAAGTATATTCATTAAAATTTGATTGTGGAAGCTAGGGAGGGCTATACTCACTTGTAGCGATTAGCTGACTTGACCAAATGATATGTGTCCACACCCTCAGCGGTCATTGTAATATCATCTGCAAATACAAAAGGAATCTATCTAGTAAATGCTTTTAAAAATCTATTCTGATGATCTACTCACCGCCATGCACACAGAAATCACAGTTGTTCTGATCAAGCACCTCCAGTGTGGTGACATACGGAGCTCCAAGCACCACCTCATCGACCCATTTGATGCCCTTTACCATCTTGACACGCTCCTCCTCGGTGAAGACGGGTGGTCCCTTGTGTTTGGTGATCTCCTCATCGGTGTGAATGCCCACAATTACTTTGTCACCAAGAGCTTTGGCTTGTCGCAGGGAATTGGCATGCCCGAAGTGAACCATGTCATAGCTGTTTGGCGAAAAGATAAAATACAATTAGTGGAGTTGTTACACGAATCGAAGAATTCGATTAAGTTATTGAAAGCGTGCCTAGCGGAAGAGCAAGATGTCACCTTATCAGAAGACATGGAAGGGACATGGGGTTATTGCTACCGGAAATGTCTTGAGTCTGTCGGTCTGTCAGATAAATTCAACGACTTCGACCTTCACGGCACGAGCTTCATGAAGCTGAAGCAAACAGTGCCTTACAATGCAAATAATTAGCGCATTCCCAGACCAGTTTAGCTAAGTTTGTATTTGAAAACCAGCTTATGCTGGTTAAGATTATGTGGATAGTTTGCAATAATATATTATTTTAAGGAGCCAATTTATGATTTATTTGAACAAACAGACTCATATATAAAAGTCAAAATTTGCTTTCACAGACCCATTTTGTGAATATAACTTAAGCCAAAGAACTATTTAATTTCTCCACTAAAAGCCTTTAGGCCAAAAGCTAGGCGGTCATGTCGCATATATCCATTAACTTGTCCGGGCTTGTGACCACACAATTTACATAATTTACAGAGAGCTCGATGCGATGTGTGGTCGAGTGCGCAAATGACCAGCAGCCGAGTTACTATACCCAGGCGGCTACTGCTCCCATTCGGCGCTGCGTTGGTCAAGATTGCTCTTTGGACTCTATCATCAGAGTTGGCACGTTAAAAATCGTCAATGTTGAGAGATGTTGATGATGATGATGGAGCAACCAAGGCAACGTTTGGCAATTTTAATTGCAATTGTGCGGGCACAGAGCAAGTAAAATATTACACATTCCATCGATTCTAGGCTGTATGCTTATAGGAGCACACGTGCCTAGACCTGGGTTTGTTTTGGCTTTGGGAAAGCGATAACACATTTGTGGAGACGTGAGGGGCCGCTCAAATTGCACTCAACAACAATTATGTACTTATTGGGAATGGAATTTTTGCAACGACATCATCACATCTTGAACTTGGGTTAAAATATTTTGAAGGCATCTAGAGTTATTAGCCGATAACTAAAATTGTTATTTTTAAAATGCTAACTTAGGTGATGAAGTTAGAAAATTAGTTTCTCGTTATCTCTTTTTTATTTACACAATTTGTACTATAATTTCACTTTTAATTAGTAAGTAAATGAGGCTACGTCTACAGGTAACATAACTTTACTAAGTGCCTGGTGATAAGGAGTAGAAACGTCACCATTATCAAGCTGGTCACCGAAAATAATGTCGATAGCCCCCTGTAGGTGGCAATGAGAGCGGGAAACTGGCAAAGGCGATAAAAGAAGGGGAAGACGATTATATAATTATACAATTAGCTGGCATCACAACGATAATACAACAAAGTGATCAATTCCCTCCAGCTGTCCCAGTGTCTGGCACCGTCGCTTCAATGGCTTGATAAAAGCCAAGCAACCATAGAATCTACGTCACGGAATCCAAACATAATGGAGAGCTTTTATTGTATATAATATATGTATGCCTAAAAATATACGAATGATTATGCAGGTGTTGCTCCGAGTGATAGTAACCAACCGGGGAGCAGGAAAGCAGCTAGTAAAAACGTGGGCCATTCATTAATCGAGGCGAAGGAACCTTTGCTCCCGGAGATTTTTGCAGCAGAAATCTGAGATCTGTGCCGAGCGCCAGGGAAGCAGGCAGCAGGCACAAATATGCATAGCATTGTACTCTATATGTAGAACAGACACAGGGGCCGCTTAATCAATTGAGTGAGCAACGGGCAGCGGCACAAGCGACAGCAACGACGACGACGACGTTGCTGATTAAAAAAATATCACGCGATTCTTCGTAGAATTTGTGCTCTGACGACGAACCCCAGGCTGGATTCCGTGGGGCCTGGGGCCGAATCCCACCCAACCCTGTGCTCTTACAGTGCTGTTACGAGAGCCCCATTCATTTGTTTTTCACTGGCCCCTAGGTTCATTGACTTTCCCGAAAGGAGGGAGCTGCGAGTGCTGGAGAAGCACTTGCTTGCGTCAATGATCGATCTGCTCCGCTGATTAGAATATTTGGCTCTGCGGCACAGTACATGTGCTCCCAAGAGCCGGGTTAATGGGCAGATTCCACAAAAATATACCCAGGCAACCTGCTACTTGTTTATTTTTGAATTTTGCAGAATAGCAGCTGATGTGGTATGTGCTGGGTTTTCTAGGTCGGCCTTATCAGCTGGAGGACTTCCACACTGCCAGGGTATGACCCAGTGACAGCAATGGCAGCGCGATTTAAGGGAGAACAGCAGATTGTTCCAACTAACCCCGGAAATGGGCATTTTCGAGAGCATTTGGAACTTCTTGTCCGGTTTCTAATCATTTGCCGTTTGTTATTAACTATAAATTAGGTGACAAGTGACATTAAAAATGAAAATAAATTATATATTTGATCTTGACATTCGGAATTTCAAGTGCGTAGCACTCAGACGATTTTTAACGGATTCCCTATCTTATAAAGGTGCAATCCCATCACTGTGAAGTCTGTGGATTGATAAATGACGTCAACTACATTGTAATCCCAATCCTTGGGATTATGAATAAATGAAAAAAAACTTGAATTGAAAGATTTTCATTACCTTAAAATGTTTACAATGACCTATGAGAATTTATGAATTATTATATATGAATGTATGTGTATTTAAGATCAATAATATTATGGACAGTCTAAACAAGATAATTGATCTTGTTGATCTCAATGAAACTTAGCAGAGATTCCATGTCTCCGAGGTTATGCAATTTTTAAACATTTTTTATGTTCGTTAAAATGTTTCCTATAAATGTTTTGTTTTCAAACTTAATAATAACAGCCTAAGATATTTTTGTATGTAAACTTTCACGCAACAATGATGGATTTACTAATCTGTTGTTGGTGATCAAGAATATGGGGTGGGGTGCTTCATATACGAGGAGCAAACATTATAAAACCTATAATATCTGGCCCTCATATACCTCAGGGTAGTAATTTGCCCTGCCCAACCTCCAATTTTGATGCACTATTCAGATTTGTAAATGTAAGTGAATGCCGGATGATGATGTTTGCCAGTATTGTGGGTCAATGGCGGCGGCATGAGGTGGGTTTGAGCAGGGCATGCGCAGGCCCGCATCACGTGATGTTTCGGGACTACCGGCGGTCTGCCACAGCCAACTTGGGCCACGTAAACGCAGCCGCCCCAGAGGAACGGGGAAACAACGGGAGGAAGAGCAAGACGGACGCCGCTCTTCGGAGACAGTGGGATACACAGAACGCTCGCACAGTTTATATACAGAGAATCGTACGATAATTTTATTTTCGTTTTCTGGGCGTGTGCCTTTGTTTATTCGGCGGGAAGGAGAGAGGATGAGGAATGCGAGGGTGAACATAAACAATAGATGTATGTAGTTTTATTTATATACAAAAACGTTTGGCGGAAACCGCAATTGAGGAACTTTTTTGTTCGTCTGATATAGCAGAATAACTTGTTATGGTAGGCCATCCATCTACACTTCGTATCGCTGTCTGATGACTAATGCGTCGATTCCGATAAAGATAAACCGGTTATGATACATTGCACCAAAATGAATTGATAGAACACAACACTATAAAAGAACACGAAAAGATGCTATACAAATAAAACCATCTAAATATCTAAACAGAGCCAAATGTATATCTTTAAGGTTTCTATCTTATAATTGCATTCCATATCCCAGCTTCCTCAACGATTTGCTTTTAAATTGAAATAAGTTTGGAGTGCATATTAATCACCTTTTCAAATAGACATGGACAAAAAGTAATGGGATTTTAATGAGACATTCTGGCTCTAACAATTTTTAAGTTATTATTTAACTATGGATATGACGCCAGCAAGGGCAGATTAAATTCGTGACAAATCAGCGGAAAGAATGGATATTTATATGGCATGCAAGCCTTGAACCTGAAATAGACTTGGGTGGGACACTAACATGAGAGCGGATATTTCGCGGGCTGCTATAGAGACGAGTCCCACAGTTCCACACATAATCGCTAATCAATTCGAAGAGACCCTGAAACACTCCATTTCACACCCCAAATATGTATTATTTATCGCCGGCTGATTACGCGCACTGCCCCACCGTGGAGCAGACAGAACCTACGTGGAATTGTTCTACTTTGACTCACTGCTCCCCCTCCACTGCGATGAAATCCAGTAAAGTGACGCAATGGGAACCGTTAGTTGCCCTACACAGCTCCACCGGCGGAAGGTTGAGTGTTCCCCGTGACTCACCAGCCGTCGCACCAAACGCGGATCTCCTTCTTGGAGCTGCCGTTGCAGCTGACGCAGCTGTCGCCATTCGCTCGCTTGTCCTCCATCGCAAGCGTATTATTGAATTTTCCAATTACAATTTAGAACTGTGTCCGGCACTAGAAGCACATCGGGCGCGAGGGCAAAACGAAAGACGTTGTTTTTGCTTTGTTGATTTGATTTTTAGAAGCGGAAACTCGACGACGTTCACACTTCGAGAGCTGTGTATAATGTGTTCTGAGCTGCGGCAACGCTCCCTATATTTATTTCCCGAGCTACTCAGTTTTCAGAGTCTTGCCTTTAGCCTTGCCTTATCAGCGCGCGGGCGCATGGAAATGTTTCGGTTCGATTCGGTTTGGGATTGTGAGAGGCGGGTGGAGTAACTTGCTTGAATTTGTTTTTTTTTTTTTCTTACTTTTTTCATTTCTTGCAGAGTGTGTATTATCGATAGACCAATTTCTCGAGAGTTGTATCGATGTCACTGTTTTTGGTTCATTCTTTTAACGGTGAAATCGCAATTAAATTCAATTTAAAGTGATCTTTTTAAATATTTTTGGTAGAACAATTTTAACTAATTTTAATTTTGTTCCTTAAAATCTTTGTAAAAAATTTAGTTTTTAATTATATTTTTATAAATAAGCTATAGGTTCATTTAAATAAATAAAATATCTTTGCGTTAAGTGAAACGGCCTATTAAGGACTTGAGGTCAAGGTAAGGAATCTACTACCCAAGCTTTTAAAATAAATTTTATAAAAACAATAGTGTTTGCGGGAGTTGACCCAGTAAATAGAAATGTATCCAAAAATGAATAATCCAAAGCGATGTACAAAAGGTGTATTGTTTTTACTCAACGTTTCTTAAATACAACTGAGGTAACGACACTGCCAACCTTGCCACCGAACTTGAAAGTCGGTGTGGGAATCGTGTGATGTTTTACGAACTTCTCGCCAAAGCTCTGTATCAGCTCCTCCTCAGTCCAGTTGCAGGACGTGATGACAAACAGGCTGTCCGAAGTCCTTAGCAACTTTTCCACTGTCGCCAGGTATAGAGAGCGCTTCTCCTTGGGATTTTCGGGACAAAGGCTGACCGCATCGTAGGTGCCCTTATCGTGCACCACATCAAAGGCGCCTAAGTCGTCTTGTCGTTGGGTGAGGTCCGCCACCTTGTAGCTGATATTCAGGTTGTTGTCCCGAGCAATGTTCTGGGCCAATTCAACGGCCTTGGGGGAATAGTCCACTCCGGTCAGCTGGGCGTAACCCTCATTGGCCAGCCCCACGAGAAACATCCCGTTGCCGCAACCCAGGTCAAGAACTCGTGCAACCTGCTTGTCGATCTCCTGTTGCTTCACCAACCAATCAATGACACGCTGCTGCGAGTCCTCGTCGAACCAGATCTCGCCAACATCTCCGTGGCTTTTGTAGTTGCCGATCTCCCTTGTGTAGCTAGTTTCCCAGTATTCCTTGGTTCCCAGCTCAGATCCGTCCAGTTCGTTTTCCATTATTGTGCGGTAAATGGTAAATCACATTTATTTAAATCAGCTGATGGCGACATATCGATATACATAGATATCGTGACACTTGGGAGAAGAGAATTCTGAAAATACTTTCCGTATAATAAATATATGCTTTTTTTAGTATTATCTTTTTTAAGGATTTCTGCTTGTTTTCAAGATGCAACTACGACCACACTGCGTAGTTAATAAAAAAAATAAGCTGCTAAATTGGAAATATACAACAATACACGCAATAAACATAAAATATAGGAAGCTTGGCAATCGGTCTCGCTCTGATAATGTAATCATGACCATACCCGGTCGGTTCGGGCATTTTTTAGTAGCCAGCATCAAGTATATTTTATTAAATTTCACGTGCTAAATTCTGAAAAATCCTTCAACTGCTTTACAACTTTCGGCTCTTATTGACCACAACGACGGCCTCAGTGCAACAGCGCGATGTCTAAGCGAGGAGCAAGAGCCAGCCTTATGGCTTACGTCTCAGCCGAGGAGCACCTGCTGGACTGCTACTCGCCGCTCGCGGCAGGAGGAGATATGGAAGTGATGGCGGGGCCATCGGCCAGACCGGACGCTAGTGCGGGCGTGGTTGTAAGTGAAGAACTAGCGGAGGATTGCTCCCCGGCTCCGCCGCCGCAAGAGCCCTCGAAGAATGGATCTGAGCTTGATCCCGCTGTCGACAGCATGTTGCACGTGATCTCCGATGATTCGGACATTCATAGCCTCATCTCTAGTGACTTTAAGGGCTGGGAGGAGCAGCACCCGAGCACAAGCTACATTAGCGGTGGCGAACCCCTCATATTCGGTCTGCGCCGAAGCATATCTAACACTGAAAAGGAGGCGGAAGCAGCTCCTCACTGGGCCTGCTGCACACCGGATAAGCATCCCTGCAGGAGCCAGGATGTTATAGAGATCAATGGTGGGTTCGCTGTTTATGGAATATATAATGTTTCCCTATTCTAAGCTTAATGCAAAAAAAGGTTTATGAGAGATATCCTATTTATCTTTTTGTCTTCTCTTTACAGACTCTCCCGAGTCCGTCCGAGATCCAACCATTTCTCTGATGCATTCCGGTGTTCTGCTCACCAACGGTAACGCTGGAGAGCAGTTTATCGTAGAGGAGAATGAATATGATGACGCTCTGCAGCCAACGGAAGGAGTAGACCCTTGTATGATGTACGAGACCGTAGATGGGGAGAATATGGTTGTCCTGGCGGAGGAGCATTGCTGTGAGATTATCGTGGCCACACAGGGCGTGGCCAACGAGCAGGAATTCGCCCGAGCCATCCTTATGGCCGGCAATGGCTCAACCGGGGCACTACTTGGCCTTCTGCCTGAGGAAAGACATGCGAACGAGCTTAATGGAGTCGACTACATTGAAGCTGAGATGGTGGAAGAGGATTTAGGTGACGACGAGGCGCGCGTTTCGGCCGGCAACAATGTGTACCTTAGCGACGCTGCTTTGGAGCAGCCGCTGGTGCACCAGGAGCTCGTCGAGGACGAGGAGAACGAGAACGCAACGTTTGTGGATGATACACCAATGGAAGAGGAGCGCCCTGACATCTGTCAGGTGTATGATGACGAGCTGGAAGATCACGACCGCGACGAAGAGAATGAGGTCTGCATTATGCAGCATACTGCAGCGGATAAACCCGCAGAAGCAGAACAGGAGAAGCAGGTGGCACCCCTGCAACTGGTGTCTAAGAAGCTGCCCCGCGAGCACAGCAGCCCGACAGAGTTCCCCGTCAGCTCCTCCTCTATGCCAAACGCCAGTTGTAATTACGACTACGAGGACGATGTTATGGTGACCCACACGCCGCTTAAGCGCAAGTATCCGCCGCTTATGAAGAACACTCTCTACGCCGAGGCTATGGACCGGAGGTTGGCAAGCATCTGCCAGGCGCAGCCACAGATGAGTCCGGCCGAGAAGGTCTCCAGTTGGGAGACTGCGTTCAGCAACGAATGTGCTGCCGTCGAAGATGTGGAAAGCTTCCAGGCTGACTTTGAGAGGCACGAAGCTACTGCTGCGCCTTTGAAGCATCACAGCTTTGTGGAGTTCCGCGAGATGCTGGTGCGGAACTTGGAGAAGATCAGTCGAGATATTATGCAAGTCTCGGACGAGTCAACTCAAGAGCAGGCCAGCTCCCAGTCAGCGGAACGTCCAGTGCATCGGCGCTTACTCCATGTCATGCCCACTGAGGAGACCATTGTTCTCGATGACGACGACGAGGACGATTGCTACGAGGTTATGGACATGGATAAGGCCTCCGTCGACACGTTAATACCCGAAGATGAGCTGATGCAGGCGGATCAGGCGCCGGAAGGCGAGGAAGTCATATTACCTATTGATGCTTGTGAACAGAGGCTTGTCACCAAGGAGACCTCCACTGCAGATCTGGACAGCAGCGCGCCAGCACCAACAGCAGCGTTATCTGCTCCTCCTTTGGAGCGCATGGCGCCGATTTCCTGCGCACAAACTCCCTACTGCACCCCTGCTTCTGTTCCTATTCTTGAAAGAAGCTCTGATATGGTGGATTCCGCTTCCAGGGAAATTGATGCACCAGCATCTTCTGACCGACAACTGTCCAGTGTTGTGCTCGATGTAATGCGGCAACAGGTGCAAATGCAACAGCAGTTTATGGACCATAAGCTTCATCAACAGCAACAGCAGCCGCATCAGCATATGTATCGTTACCAGGAACTTCCGGAGGCGCCACCGAGTAAGCATTCGGTTGATTTACCATTGGAAATGGCCGGAGACCAGGAGCCACGTTACATGAACAACTGTCCCACCATGTTCTACGAGCAACAGGAGTTCTGCAACTATTTGGGACTTACTGAGCTGGCCACGGCGAATGCGGTGGCCACAGCCATGCGTGAGCTGGCCAACAGCACAGTGGCCCGGCGCTCGTTGCGTGTCCGGCCCCAGCAACAGCTGGACAGAATGCGTAGCGATGTTCGCGGCAAGCGGCGGGATAGGGAACGGCAGCAGGACAAGGATAAAAAGCCACCAGCAGTGACCACCAGCAGCAGCAGCAGTGAGCCTAGTCACTCCGACAAGGAGGACAACCCGCTGCCTGAGGGAGCCAGGTCAGTTCCAGGGGCTGATGCCGAACTGAATTGTATCTGTCCGCTGCCCGCCAAGAGTGCAGAGGAAGAGCAGCTCCAGAAAGCATATTACTACCACATGCAAGCAGATTACTCGGATATCCGAGAACCGTTGACCGACCAGGAGCGCTGTCAGTCATTTAAGGAGTCTCGCAGATCACCATATCAAAGGGAGCGAAGATCATCCGGGCGGCAGGAGGCACATCGACAAAGTTCCTTCAAGAAAAACGAAGCGCATATGGTGTTGGAGGTTAGCGGAGAGCAGGAGGAAAAGGGCCATAAGCGAGCACTATCCGTTGAGGCTGCCTTTGAAAAAATATACGATGCAGCCGCTCCAGCCCAGTCCAAATTGCTGCAGAGCATGCAGCAACGCCTGCGCCAGGCGCGCGAGACCAAGCCCTCGATTTACATCATCAAGGCGACCAACAATGAGCCAGCGCAGCTGACCCAGTTCCCTAAGCAATTATCACCCCAACGGATCGATAGTACTGTTAAAACTGGTGTCTCGCGTCTTTCCCCCGTGATCACTCCCGTGAAAGCAAGTCCTTTGAAGGCCTCGCCAGTAAAGGCTGCTCCTCCTTCAGCTACACAAACTCGAACGTCAAAGGCGCCCAAGTTAAGAAAAACTGAAACTGACACGAAACGTCGACGCACCACTGTCGCGGCTACTACAGTTTCGCCAAAACAGGTTCGCATCCGGGATCTCGTAACTCGCTCCACCACCCACCTCAACTCGAAGCTGCTTCGTAACCGAAAGGTAAATCTGCTCAAGAGCTACGCCCTTTCCGACGAGATGGCCCAGGGCCGCGGCAAGCGAATTAGTGGCGGCCTCAACAGCACCACTACTACCACCACTCAAGGTGTCAAAAAGGGGCCCACGTCTAAGTTAGTACGTGGAACGGGATTGAAGAGACCCAAAGACCTAGGGGAGAAAAAGTTGCCCGAACAGTATCGCCTGCAGGAGCAGCAGATGGTGCCTCCGAACACGCCCCGCCAGTTAGTAAGGAGTGTCAAGCCAATGCCGACTGGCAAGACGAGTGCAAGGAAGGCACCGACTCTCCGCGCAACTAAACACGCTAAGCGTTCCCGTGCCAAATCTCTGCCGGCGACCTTCGAAGGGATTTCAGCACAGGCCACAGACCCCATATATATTTCCAGTGCGTTACTGCGAACGGATGTGCCACCCAAGTTGGATGCATCCGTGACCCACCTCCAAACTCATTCCGCATCTCCTGTTCAAGAGCCCTATGCCAAGTCCTTTCTTATTTATCCCCCTTCGCCAACAACTCCGCCATCGAATCCCAAGTTGGACGAGCCGCCGCGACGCCCATGCCAACAGGCGGGAAGTGGCGATAGACTTGCTGGACCAGAAGTTTTGAACATCGATTCAACCCCGCCCGGCGGCTTCCTAAGACTGAGCGAGGGCTCCTGGGCACTGTCTAATCCACTCTCCAAAAAATATGGCAAGGTTTTGTACATGTACTATGAGCTAGATCAGCTCATCGTGCTGCAGGAGACGTGCATTACATTTTGGAAGTACTCAAAAGTTTTGAGCGTATTGCATCTGCCGAAGAACACCACGGCGGCCAGGAAATCTCCCGTCTTGCAAGGTTCGCCGCATCATGAACAGGAGCAGGAACTGGATGTGAGGCCGCGATGGGTGTACCTGGGCAGGTTGCGACGCATCACAAACGGTAATTATGCTTAATTATAAATGAATTAATTAATAAATGTGTTGCCTTTGCCTCGCTTCTTATATATCCACAGATAACGAGATATTCACGCCGTACGGCAGCCGCATCTGTGTGCACAATTCAACGCCGGTTTACTTGGAAATGCAGAGCCGGTCGCTGGACCACCACAAGCGGGAGGTGAAGCTAACGTCGTTGCACGTGAATGTCTACTACTTCTGCGAGGAGGACCTACGACCCCGGATGCACTCGGTTCACCTGGACTCTGTCAATTGGTAAGCTCGTCTACGATTCTGCAATAAATAGGTTTAAATCTCAATTTAATCCACAGCGAAGGGTCACATGTGATCTACACGAGCATCGCAGACTCGCGATACTTTGTGATGGCTTGGCAGCAAGAACTGGTGATGGGCAGACCGCGGTCGGGCATCTGCAAGTACTCGCTGACGCCCACTCTGGACACGCTGGCATCCATTCGGGAGTTCAAGCAGTTGCGGCACGAGCTGCGCTACATTGAATGCTTGTCGGAAGATCGCCTAATCGGCTATGGCCAGACACGCGTTACCGTGTGGGATCATCGCAGCGGAGACACGCTGATGAACTACGATCTGGGCCGTCCCCTCGGGCGCAGTCTCGCCGCCATGCACTACCCCAGCCTGGACCTGGACCAAAGCAGCATGCTGATACTCTTTCAGTACCTTAAGGAGCCAGATGGCAGTGCGGCCGAGGTGCATGTCATCGCCTGCGAGCTGTCGCACGCCACGCCCTCGCATCGCCTGCTCCATATCCACCGGCTCCCATCGACACAATTCGATGACGCGATCGAGGCGGTGAATACTGGAGATCATCTGATCATTAAGTCGTCTGCAGATGGAGAAGCCTGGATAAACGCCGCTGATCCGCGGCAACTGACCTACGTGGCGCCGCTGGCCAATGGAGCGCAACGCTTTTACTCGCGTCACAAGTCCCAGGTGATCGAGATGTCGCCACAGTCCCTGACAGTAGACAGCATCACCAATCACATGCTCAAGCTGGCCGTCCAGCAGCAGTACCAGTACCAGGTTCCAGTTTAGTGAAAAAAAAAACAGCTAGCTATTGTGTTCTCACCCCGCCCAATGATTTTAACTGAAAATGTCCCCATACACATTTCAACGACAAACGTATGACGCCTTAAATTGTGAACTGTAAGATCACTCAATATTCGCTTTGGCGCTGTGTTTCAGCTCCAGTATATGTAGTTCAAATATATCGAAAAATAGGATCTATCCTTTAATCCCACACCCGATCCAAATCATCATCGTCATCTAGCCTAAGTCATTAGTAAGTTGAACCCTGTTAGCCTTAACTAAGCTCTAATCCGCTATCATGGAATAAGTGTTTTTTATTTCATTGGTTTCTTTATTTTTTCTGAAAGAAAAAAACAAAATCACTAGCAGCGTACGTTAATGTTTATGTAATATATACATAATTTAACATAAATTTAAACATCTTTGATTTACACTGCTCTCGCCCAGAGCAGCAGAGGATGATGTGTCATATGAGAAGTGCAAAGGAAACACCAAAATAGAAAACAAAATCATGTCATTAAATGGAAACTTATTACATTGTACACTGTGTTTTTTTCCTTCGTCTTCCCCAGTAGTTCTGCTTTACTAACTATACTTTATGAAATTTAATATTAAAGTAAGCAAAGCAAATATGTTGTATATACAAATTCATACAGCCAGCAAATATTCTTGATGAGATGCCATACAGAAACCAAGCCAAACTCAACCAAAAAATAAAAACCAAACCAACTCGCAACACTATAGGGAAAAAATCTATTGTTGACTCTCCATTTATGAGCAATTATCCAAATTTAACCCGAGTTTTATAAAACAAACCTGTAAATTTTTGTATGCATATATTTTTTACTCCTTCTATCTGTATAAACTAATCAATTTCAACTACAAACTTGCTTATCTTATTCTCCCGACTCGATTCATTACAAACTAGTTGTATTCTTACGTTAGTCTTTAATTAGTTTCTCGTTAATTGCTAAGATTTAAGATGTTCTATGTACACAAGTTTTACTTACAGGAAAAAGAAAATCCTTCTCTAATCATTTTTCAGGTTGTGTGTGGCCCTCTAAACATAATAGATTGCCACTAGGAAGCTAGTTTGCTAGCCTGAGAACTACGACCGCCAAATGCAGAATCCCTAAACAGAAGAATCAACGGCGCGCGGCATACATTCGCTTATAGTTACGTGTTTAGTAAAGTACAAGAATTTCAAAATTAGTTTCATTGCTATCCACAATTTTGAAAATATATATAGCTATTTTGGCGAAGACTACTTTGGGGTCACTACAACTCCTTATCTGGTTTCTGCGTCGTTCCCGTCGCTGTGGTTGTTGCAGTCTGATTTCGTCGCTGCTCCCTGGCCAGTTGCCAGCGCTTGAACTCCACCATTTGCATGACCCGCACACGAAGCGGCTGCTTCCGTCGCTGTTGCATCACGGCTGACAGCTTGTTGAACTCGACGCTGTACATGAATACGACCGGAATGAGGACATCGTCGTTGCCGTCGCCGGACATGGCGAACATCGGCTGCGTCTCACCGGAAGAACCCGCCACATTATCACAGACAATTAGCGCAGCGGCACCCGCCTTTTGGGCCAGGCGAGCCTTGCTCACGAAAGTGCAATCGCCGCGCTCGGCCACCAAGACCTTGCCCCTTGCCTCCTCGGCATTCTCTAGCTGCTCCTCACAAGCGCGGAGCGGTTTCGCCATCACTAAGTCACCTTCTACGAACTGCTCGCCGATCAGCTCTGGGCTAAAATGCGATGGGCCGGCCATCAGAGCGGTCCAGTCCTGCGTTTTCTCGTCGGTAGCAAAGGCCACCGCCTGTAAATAAAAACAAATCCCGGATATTTTAACAACATATTTCTGAATAAGAAATTAAGGTTAACGCACCTGCAGTTGTGCCAGCTGATTCATGCTCTGCATCTTGGTCAGCTCCAGCATCTCTTGCATGAACTGCAATCCCATTTCGCCCTCCTCGTGGCTCTTTGCCTGCACGATAAGCAAATGGAGAAAATTCAGCGTTTGTTGGTGAGTCAAAGATGGATATGATGATAGGTGAAGAAGTAGGAGAAAGCGAAAGTGCCCAGATGCTGACCCAATACAATTTCTTAGACCGTTTTTCGGGAATTCAACATTCTTCAATTTTAAAATTCGATCAATTAAAATGTTCGATTGAGTTCAATTTTTTTTCCGAGTACTCTCGATATATGTGTGTATGTACATCCCCAGACAAAAAGTAATGCAAACGAAATCATAAAGCGGAACAGAAATAAAACTTACATTATAGAAACTATGAAACAGTCGCACCTTGCCTTGGCTGCGGTCGCCTACCGAAACCATGGTGATGCCCATGTCATAAACAGCTCGCAGATGATCAGCATTGCTTGCCTGAAAATCCAGGGCGCTGAGTCGCTTTCCGCTGTTGGTGCGCGGGCACGAGCCCGTAATGAAGTTGCGCAATGGTTTGCGTACTTTCTCAGGAAAAAGCTTATTGGAACTGGGGCAGGTGCGCATGAAGTCGAGAACGTTGTGCTCGTCCGATTGCCGAAAGCCTGTGTATTGCATGTGACAGTTGGATCATAAAATGTATGTATAATTTAAGCATTAAAAAAGATACTCACTAAACGTGGAATTCCCTAGTTGGGCAATAGAAAGGGGCAGCAGGTGGGCTTCTGTGGTAAACACAAACTCGTCCACGTTAATTATTAGATCCTGTGGATCCGAGAACAGCAGGAACAGGTACTTGATTGTCTCGGAAAGCACAAAGGAGTCCATGCGATCCTCGTGCTTACCGGTGCGCACATCATTGACGGCCGCATAGCCACACGATACTTTGGCGTACTGCTGCAGTGTCTTTAGAGCCCGTTTTCCCACCTGCAGATAGTGGTGATCGCCAGTGGCGCGGTATAAGAAATACGTCGACTCTATGAACTCCGGTCGCAGTGGATGCTGGCCCCAGTGTATTTGAAAGTCGACGGTGAAGGCTTCTGGTATAAAGGTGTGCATTTGCATAACCTGTAAGAAAACAGAATAAGTATCAATGGGTATCAATGGGTGCAAATAATTAAATTAGTTACCTGATAGAGCATCTCATGCGTCTGCACAGCCGGCTTGAGGTCGCCAGATAGCACTTGGAGGCCTGGCCAGAAGGCTAACAACGAGTCCATGAAGTTCTTCGACTTGGCGTGCGGCCTATGCATGAGCACATCCAGCAGCATGGGCCCCTCGCTAACGTACTTCATAACGGCGTTGTAGTGGCGGTTAAAGCGAGCGAGGTACTTGTCATCGCCCAGCAGGACGTAGGACTTGAACAGGTACTCGTAGTAGCTGTCGATTCCAGCACCGACGCCAGAGTCTCGACGCACCCAGTCCCCGGAGTGAACATTCAGCACTGTTCCCATTAGGTCAGAGCCGCGATGCCTGAGCTTCCACAGCGCATCCATGGCGGCGTGCGCTCTTAGCTCGAAAATGGGATCTCCGGTCAGTCGCGACAGGGCAGCGAACTCCAGCAGGATTGTACCCGCACACGCAGTGCATGTCTCCCGCGACTTCTTCAATTGCGGGTCCTTCATGCCCAGGCGCAGGTTAACCCGTGCGTGCGGAATGCCCGTGGATGTGTTAAACGCCGGCAATAGACGGTATCCAAGCTCTCGGGTCATCTCCAGCAACTCGCCCTTGTACCAGTGCATCACGTCCGCATGCTTCTGCAGATACTCGGCCAGGATGTGGGCTGATAGCAAGCCGCCGACCATACGGATGTTTGTCTCAAAAACAGACACAATAATATCGCTGTCGAACTGTACGTCGCGGATGACCAGTTTGACAGCGTGCTCGAATTCCGTAAAGTCGCCCAGCAGGACCAAAGTGTCCAGAGAATCCACCAGGGTCATAGAGAAACTAAGGGAAAAGGTAACCAAGTAGTAAAAGCGTCAAGAACTGATTTAATTTAGTCTCACTTTCCAAGGATGTCGTCCATGTCTCCACGAGAGGGCGTCACTCCACGATATCGTCCCTTGCAGGATAGCGGCATCAGCTCGTCGGCGGGATATGCGTTCTCCATGTAGGCGTGATATGCATGATAAAACATATCCCGAGCTTCTTCCCTGAAATTAATCAATACGATTAATCGAAAAGTACCAAAAAACAGAACGAAAGCTAATTTCAAGAAGCTGAAATTTTATTAATTATAAATTGAATTGAATGAATTATTAACAAAACTAGGCAAAAATCATATTTTTGTTTTGTAAGGTTAATAATACAGCGCACGGATAGTAGGCACATAATGTAAACAACGAGAGCAAATTTTAACCTTGTGACAAACATTACTTATATTTTTTTCTAGTCAGAGCTATTTTAATGGAAATTACAACACATTTCAGCCATATTTTTTTAATTCTTAGTCACACAAATTCATTTTATTGCCTTTCCATCACTGATCTATGTATAGCTAAAAATATTTTTCTTAATTGTTTCTTTACGACAAAAAAATCAATTAAAGGTATTTATCCATAGAAGATCGTTATGAAACCCCTATTCATAATTAAACACTACTTAGATTATCGAAAACTAAAAATTCAAGTCGATATAGTTAAGTGATAAGTTTTAAATATGTACATACAGACATATTATGTATGTAAGTATAGTGATAAGCTAATCTATAGCGGTGCTCTGGCGTGTTGGGATTTAATTTTTGCGAGTGATTCTACATGAAAACATTGCGCCTAAATTATTCACTTGGGGGAAATACTAAACAAAATAATTGAGAGCATAGCATATATCCAGCAGTGGGCTTTCTCATAATTACCTAAGTTCCGCCCGCTCCTTGTGGGACATGTTTTGCGTGGGCATGGAGGTCTCAGTGCCAAGTACACAGGCCACTAGGATGAGCAGGGCCGCCCCAAACGTGAGGAGCAACTGCCGCTGGCCGTGGGCAAGGGTGGGGGCGATGGACATGGTCGAGCGAGTCATAGTGCTGTTGCGGGTCGCGCTTTGGCTCCGGGCTGAGATCCGCTAGCTGGCAGCGGCGGCGGAGACTACTGCGGTTGAGGGTGATGGTGATGATGGCGGTGGCTCGCTTCGGGTTTCGGTTTTGGTTTCGGCCGCCAGACTTGGCGCTGCGATGTCGTTGCCTTCCGTTGTGACGTTGACCTTCACTTTGAACGTGCTGTTGAAACAATTTCGTTGGCGTGCGTTGCGTCCGCTTCTTTGCCTCTTTGCTTGGAGCCGCTTTTGTTGACTCCGCTTTGGGCCCGTTGTCCGCTTGATTTAACTTTTAAATCTTCGGCTGCAACTTGATTGATTCAGCAAACTCATAATTAGCTCTCTGGGCCGAAACACAATCAAAGAAATAATTTCGAACGTCGAACGTCGATCGACCCAATTTATTAATTCTGAAAACGCAGCAAGCAGTGCTATGTACGGCAAGCTGATGATGATGTGGTGCTGGTACTGGTGCGTTCAGGCGCACTTTTTCGTGCACTTGTTCTCCGGCACTTGCATCCTCCGCCACCCTCAGCAGCAGTGCACCACCAGAGTCCCAGAACAACACATTGCGGTTATTTATAATCTCGTTTGCTGTTTTTTTCTGCCCCAATGGCAAAACACCACGACTGCACCGATTCGGAGCACTATGTGTCGGAGACTATGCTGCTCTAGTTCGTTGCCAGCCGATCGCCGGAGCATTCCAATCCTTATGAGCGGCAGACTAAAGACAAGATTATGCTTCGCTGGCAAATATCGAATAATATTTTCCTTATCAAATCTGTAGTTTCCCTTATTTTAGCACGAAAAAAAACCACTTGCCGCGGATGTGTGACTGCGGATGGACCCTCACAAAAAAACCAAAAACCCTGATAAATACCCTAAAAAACGAATAAACTTATTACGGCAAAAAAAACCTTGATAATACAGAAATATACATTTTCAAAAATAATTTATTTAAAGACAAGATAGCTGTACTGGTTTTTAATTCTTTAGCTTTTGTTAACAAGTGCATTATTCTTAATTAGCTGTACATTTTAACCCCTTCGGTGTGACCAGACTATTCTTTGTCAAGCAGTTCAGAACAGTTCCCGCTAAATCGTCTTACAAATTCAGAAAATGGTAAATAAAACAAATATGCATTATTTGATTCTATCCCGATTCCTTTGCAGCGACGCAGTTTGGCGCCCAGCCAACGGGTGGGCCAGTGCCCCGCGTCCCGGCACTCCTTCACCCCGCCGCTGCTGAAGAAGAACAAGCGAGCATGCCAGCAGGAACTGGAGCGGGAGCAGGAGCTGGACAGGAAGCGTCAGAGCTCCGCCCTGCGCGATGCCAGCAATACGATGGACATACCACTGCCCATCCGCTTCACGGCTAACAGCGAGTATGAACTGGCTATTGCCAAAGTCTTGGCCCGCCAGTTCAAGGTGCCGATCGACAATTATGTACCGGATTACGGGGGCAATCGCTGTCTCGGCGTACGTCGTTGCATTGTCCGACGACCTCTTCATGATCCGCTGGCCTGCAACGCCCTTGTGCTCTACCAGCCACCTGCCTACACTGAGCACGAACGGATGGCAATGGATCCCAGCAAGGTGCTCGTGCACGTAGTGGTTGATCCGCTGCTGAGCAACATCCTGCGGCCGCATCAGCGCGAGGGCGTACGGTTCATGTACGAGTGCGTGGAAGGCAGGCGTGGTAACTTCAATGGGTGCATCATGGCCGACGAGATGGGCCTGGGAAAGACGCTGCAGTGCGTCACCCTGGTGTGGACGCTGCTGCGGCAGAGTGCCGAGTGCAAACCAACAATTAACAAGGCCATCATCGTGTCACCGTCGTCGCTGGTAAAGAATTGGGAAAAGGAGTTCACCAAGTGGTTGCACGGCCGAC
The DNA here is from genome assembly GCA_008042485.1 of Drosophila mayri. Taxonomy (NCBI): domain Eukaryota; kingdom Metazoa; phylum Arthropoda; class Insecta; order Diptera; family Drosophilidae; genus Drosophila; species Drosophila mayri. The sequence goes on along the minus strand of VNJN01000495.1, from coordinate 20,309 downwards.
TGCTCTGTCTGGCCATGGAAGGGGGAACCAAGGAGAACACCATTCGCGCCCTAGAGCAGTTCTCGATGAACGCCTCCACGCGCATGGGTACGCCCGTTCTGCTCATAAGCTACGAGACGTTTCGCATCTATGCAGATATCCTCTGCAAGTACGAGGTAGGCATGGTGATATGCGACGAGGGACACCGCCTGAAGAACAGCGATAACCTTACCTACCAGGCACTGATGGGCCTAAAGACCAAGCGGCGCGTCCTACTCTCCGGCACTCCCATTCAGAACGATCTCACGGAGTACTTCAGCCTGGTGAATTTTGTCAATCCCGAGATGCTTGGCACAGCGGCCGACTTTAAGCGGAACTTCGAGAACAGCATTTTGCGGGGCCAGAACGCTGATTCCACGGACGGGGAACGGCAGCGGGCGATCGAGAAGACGCAGGAGTTGATCGGACTGGTCGATCAGTGCATCATCCGGCGCACCAATCAGATTCTTACCAAATACCTGCCAGTCAAGTTCGAGATGGTCATCTGCGCCAAGCTAACTCCAATTCAGCTGGAACTCTATACGAATTTCCTTAAATCGGATCAAGTGCGTCGAAGCCTGGCGGGTAGGTGATGCTGAAAACTCTGAAATGTAAATGTAATCTCATCTTCCATTTAAGACTGCAATGAGAAGGCCTCGCTCACGGCCCTGGCTGACATCACAACCCTCAAAAAACTATGCAGCCATCCGGATCTTATATATGAAAAGATCGCTGCACGGGAGAAAGGTTTCGAGAACTCGCAGAACGTGCTGTCGAGCAACTACAAGCCAAAGTAAGTTGACATAGATTTAAGATCTGGATTTCATTTGATTTGATTCCAATGTTTCAGAGATCTCAACCCGGAGCTGAGTGGCAAGTTCATGCTCCTTGATTTCATGCTAGCTGCTATTCGTGCCGATGGCAATGACAAAGTGGTCCTAATCTCCAACTACACACAGACCCTTGATCTGTTTGAGCAGCTGGCAAGAAGGCGAAAGTACGGTTTTGTTCGACTCGACGGCACCATGTCCATCAAAAAGCGCTCGAAGGTTGTGGACAGGTTCAATGACCCAGAATCGGACAGTTTCCTATTCATGCTGAGCAGCAAAGCCGGCGGCTGTGGACTGAATTTGATAGGAGCTAATCGCCTATTTATGTTCGATCCGGACTGGAATCCCGCTAACGATGAACAAGCAATGGCCAGAGTGTGGCGCGACGGTCAGAAGAAGCCCTGTTACATATATCGTCTTGTAGCGGTAAGTATTTTGTTCTGTTTTCGTAAAGTATTACAAACGTCGAAATATATGTCTGTTTTAGAGTGGTTCCATTGAGGAGAAGATCCTGCAGCGACAGACGCACAAGAAATCTTTGTCCAGTACGATTATTGACAACAACGAGTCAGCTGAGAAACATTTTACGCGTGACGATCTTAAGGATTTGTTTCGCTTTGATCCACACGTTCTTTCCGACACGCACGAAAAGTAAGTAAACATTTTCAGACGATCTTAATGAAAAGTTGCCTAATAGAAAAATAGAATCCTATACTGTAGCCATAATTAAAAAAGAATGTCAAGTCCCTTGGTACTTACATTGCATAGATATTTACACATATTTTTAGCCTATATATCTGTAGTAAAAACCTTAAAATTTCTTCTTAAAAGGCTCAAGTGTAAGCGCTGCGTGCAGAACATTCAAACAAAGCCTCCGCCCGATGACACAGATTGCACGTCGCACTTGTCCCAATGGTACCATTGCTCCAACAATCGCGGCCTACCCGACAGCATTCTCGCCCAGGCCTGGACGGACAGCAAATGCGTCTCATTCGTTTTCCATCATCGGTCACAGGCCCAGGAGATTCATTCGCCCGAAGCGGAAGAGGAGACAGAACCGGAGAAGCCAAGCATTCGCAAGCGTCCGTCCACACCCCTCAGCGATGACAGTGCCGATGAGGATTTCATTGGATTCTAGCGATTGTTTAAACTTTATTGTTTATCAGTTTGTTTAACCTGGGTTGCGTTAGCCTGCTAGCCTAATCTTAAAATATCGTTACATTCTTAACAATTAAATAGTGTAACATTTAAAAAATGGAACCGGCTCACAAAGTTGTAAACGTGCTAGTGATGAAAGCCTTTATGGACCGACTTTCCGGCAAAGAAATTGTATTTTTTCCCCTTGTAAAATACTGATTAGTTGTCAATTATGTATGATCAGCTATACATGTTAAATAATTAGCTATAATTAAACTGCGCCGATAATAATAGATTTAAAAAATTCGAATTTCATTGTGGATACTGTTTCTTGCAATTGTTCAATTGCTTTAGCACATATTCTTAGTTATTTAAAATGAACAGCCAGCATCGCTAGCACGTTGTTAATCGCCGCACAAAGCAGCAACAAGGCATAAGCAATGTGTCCGGACTAAAACCCTGTCATTATGTATACCATTGGTTGTATGTATATATGTAAGTATTTAACCATTCGCAGTGTTAACACAGTCAATAGAAGAACACTTTATGCATTTGGCTTATCCGGGAGCTACACATCAATGATTTTATGCTCCAGTTCCACCCACACATTGCTCTTCTCAGGCGCCTTCTGCAGTGGAGTTGGCTGCTGCTGCAGCTCGGCCAGGAAGGTGCCCACAGCCTGGTAGTACCTAAAAGAAAGTCGCAAATTAGGGTGGAAAATTTGAAGCATAGTTACTCCGCTTGAGCATACCCTTCTACTATCCAGGTGTCGTTGTGCGAACCGCCCGGAAACTCTAGCAGGCGCTTCAACTCGCTACCGCATTGAGAATACAAGGCACGCATCATACGTGGTGGCACCAGGGTGTCCGCAAGGCCCGATATAAACAGAAATGGAACCGAACACGCGCCAATCTTTCTTATGGAGTGATACTGCAGGGAAATCGTTGAAATCATTTTAAACCCAACGCTCTTCTCGATCCAGACAAGCTCACCTTATTTTTAAACAATATATTTGGTATATATTTTACAGCGGGATGAACGAGCTCCACAGCCATTTCCCGTATACTGCTGAATGTGTTTTCTACAATCGCGCACATAAGCTTCTGACCGTAGACGGTGTCCGCAGCCACGTCCACCACCACTGCGCCACCAAGCGAGCGCCCGAACAGGATCAGCTGCGAGTGGTCCAGATCGTGGCGCGTGTGCAGGTAATCGATGGCAGCTCTGGCATCAGTGACTAGTCCACGTTCAGAGGGCACACCAGTAGACAGGCCATAGCCGCGGTACTCCACCAACAGAATATTGCAGTGAAGGTGATGGTAAATGCCCCAGACCTGCAAAATGGGTTATAGAATGTTACGATCGGGGCAGCAGACCAGTTTGCTACCCAACTTACGTTCTGCATTCGATGGCCCATGTTGCCAGCGTTGCCGTGGAAGTAGAGCAATGTGGGAACCGACTTGCAGCGCTCCTCCGGCTGGCTGATCCAGAACGCATGCAGCGTCACATCATCGGGCGTTTTTATGCTGACCGTGATGTGCGGCAGGTTGTGCATAGTCGGAATGGGTATGTAAATTCGCGAATTAGCAGGCAGATCGGGATGATACAGCAGCAGATCCTGGGCATTATAGAATATCACTGAAATAAAATAGTTCTTAGAGTCAAGTCACTGATCAGGGTGAAGCATACGTACAGAGGAGTATGCCAGTGAAGAGCGCCAACGTCATGTAACCGCCGTAGAAGTAGTAGAAAATAAAGCACAGAAGAAAGGCTGCCAGTACTCCGACGCCCACGCCTCGCGACTTGGGAAGAGCAATGCCCACTTCTTTCATGTTTGCCGATTAAAGTTGAGCTGCTCTACATGTCCAATTATCTAATTTAAATAGATTGAAGTTCCAGAACAAGAACAACACAAAACAACAAAATTGTAAATTGTCCACATTCACAGCTGACTGGAAACACCTGTGCCGTGCCAGTATATATCGAATGTAGTCGATATTTTATGACCTCCAATGTGACCACATACGTTAAAGAAATGGGCATTTTATGGGGGAGATATCCGCAGATTTTAACCTTATTATATTTTCAAGCCAGATTTCTCAGAGCTAAAAAAAAAAAACATTTATGATTATTAAGATATACATATATTCTTTTTTGATCTGAATTCATTTTACACACTTCACAAAAATTGCGTTTTGAATTCATCGATTCGTATTAAATTCCCTAAATTCAGGAAAACCTGAGTAGGAGGAAAATTATCTCAGTAAAATATTACAAGACATTGAATTTGTCTTTTAATTTTAAAACTCTATTTTACATTTTTTGTAAGTATACAACTTTTTACGTTAAAAATTAAGAGTGAAGATAATTAACAAGAGTATAACATATTTAAGTAATATTAAAAAAATATCTATATATATTATAAATTAAAATTCCAATCGCTGTTCGACCACCTCTAGTTTAAACGGCACGGTAACACTAATTCAAAATGGTGGCGATATTTCTGCTGCGACGCATGAAAAAAAAAACGCATGAAACGTGAAAAGCGATCTTTTTGTGTTGGAAAAAGTGCATTTAAAAACAAGTGGCTTGCGGTAAAATCATAAACATTTGAGAGTGACCTTGTTGAAGTGTATCGGCTGTATTTAATGACCGCTATAAGGCAACTGGGGGTGCTACCACGACAATATAATGAGCCAGGTGAGTAGGCCTTGAAAAAGCTGTGAATGTCGAACGTCGGTGTGTGTGAAAAAATTGAAAAAAACGATGAATTTCTTCCATTACTCGAATCGAAGGGCTTTGAATCAGTTTTATCCCAGTCGTCGTGTGAGTATTAACTGAAAATAACTGCTACATATTAAACACACGCTCCGTTTTGTGGGCGTGGCCGCTCAGCCCCAGAGTCCATAGGAGTCTCCTCGTCGTGAGACACCCGTACTTGGCTGGCTGGTATTGCGGCTGCAAGCAAGGCATTTGGTTAAAGTAAGGATTTTTCCATTAAATAGACTGTGTTGCATCCTTCTGACGACTCCCGACTGTTCCCAAGACTCCTACGTGGCACCCAGAGTGAATTTTATGAAAATTTGTTGGGTACCCATTTTCGCAAATTCTGATCAAATTTTCGATTTTCGGTTTGTTTTTATTGGATACGGTTATTAAACCGCTTTAAATTCCATGGATTTCAATGATTTTCCAAGCAAATTGGAAATTTTCATCGATTACGTAATCACAAATCGCAAGGTGCAAAGTTTTCTTTCAAAGATTTTTGTCCAAGTTCCTTTGGATTTGGAACCCGCCAAAAGGAAGCCGGCATTCATTTTACCTAAATTCGACCTCCTTTTTACAGGAACAATCGTTTAAAATTCTTTTTTTTAGATTAAGAAGCATAGATTCTCAGTTTTCGAGACTTTTTGATGGAAAAATAGTGCCAGGAGACCGAAAACCCAGTCATTTCTAAGGATCTCTAGTAGTTCTACTATCCAGGATCCACGTTTCGTGTGTTCCGCGATTCAGTGTCAAGTACTCTGATCATATCCCGTAAAACCTCCCAGGATCATAATAGTTTCATGGTTTTTCAAGGCTTTTTTCAAATAAACTAGTGTTATATTGATTTCTGGAGAGGATTAGCGCTGGTAACTCAATAGGAAGGTTTTCCTTGAAGGGATTTCCATTCAGTTTACCTTTTAAGACCTTTTATCAATTAACTGTTAGCATACATTTCAAGAAAGAACACATTTTATTCAGGATTTTGGCCCTTTAGAGTTAGACTCCTTATCTGCAGGATTCGGATCCTTTTTTTTTCCCAAATAGGTTTTTTATGAGCCCGTCTGTCGGAGATTTTGGAAAGCGTTCAACCATTGTCGGTATTTTCGAAGAACTTTGTTTAATATTTTGAAATTTTTACCGCATTTAGCAGGACGAGCAATTTTTGTAGCATTTTTCACGTGATCCGTACAATGCTAGTTCTTTTAAATCCTGCATCGTCGACTGATTGCTATCTCTCCTGGCAGGCACTCAATGAATCGGCGAATAGTATTGGCTCAGACGAACAAGATGACACCCGAGAGGAGGCCAACGGTACCGATGACCATAGTGGCAGTGGCAGCGGTAGCGGCAGCGGCTCCTCAGGCTCCGATTCGGACTCGGACAGCTCCTCTGGTAACTCCAGCGATGGACGCAGTTCCCCGGAGCCGGGGACCAACTCGTCGGCGGTGGCGCCAGGTTTTCCTCCAACGGCTGCTGCAGCCCAGGCGGACAGCAAGACGAATGGCTTCACAGACGATCAGGAGGATGATAGCTCCAGTGCTGGGTCCAGTGGAAGCGACTCCGATTCTGATGCCGATGGCCAAGCCAATCACAGGGACCAGCGGAGCAACAACAACAACAAGACTAACACGAGCACCAGCAGCAGCAATTTGTCAAAGCCGGAACGGGACGACGAGGACGATGAGACTGAGGCTGGTCACCAGCAGCCAGCCAGCGAGGCCTCTGGTGACGGGTCTGCCAGTGATAGTTCTGCCAACGTCTCGCCAACATCCTCCAGCAGCAGCAGCGTAAGTCGGCTTCTAAAGAGCAGACTGAACAAAGCATTCCTAACATGTTTCTCCAATAGGAGGAGGAGGAGGAAGACTACAGACCCAAGAGGACGCGCCAGGCGCGCAAGCCACCAGCTGCGGACAAATCCAAGCGAGCTCCTGCTGCTAAAAAGAAGAAAAAGAAGACGTGAGTTTGTTGTGGGTTTTGGTTTCTCTATTCGGTTTGACAACAGCTTAATTTTTCCTTACCAGCTGGGACTCGGACGAAAGCGATGAAAGCGAGGACAGTGATGACGACGTATCCGCCGCGACACAAAAGCGTAAGCCAGCGGCTACTACCTCCAGGAGCAAACCGGCACATCAGCAGCACCCTAGACGCCGGGTAAAGTCCTTCAGCTCCGAGGACAGCGATGATGACGATGCCAGCAAGCGGTAATGATCTTTTCAATGTTCTTGATGCGCTTACTCCCCTTTCTTGCCTCTTGACCTGACCTGTATCCAACCTTTGTCAATTTAAGCAGCTGCGCTACGCGCCGAACAGCCGCTGCTGTTAGCTATAAGGAGGCTTCTGAGGACGAGGCAACCGACTCCGAGGATCTGCTGGAGTGTGAGTACGATGAGAGTCAGGCAGCCGCCTCTGCTGCCGCCGCCGAGGAGGAGGAGAAATGCGAGACGATCGAACGCATCCTGGCGCAGCGTTTGGGTAAGCGTGGATGCACCGGCAACCAGACAACGATCTATGCCATTGAAGAGAACGGCTTTGATCCGAATGCGGGATTCGATGAAAAGGCTTTAGAGGCGGAGGGAGAGGTGCAGTTTCTAATCAAGTGGAAGGGCTGGTCATACATCCACAACACCTGGGAGTCTGAGGGAACACTGCGCGATATGAAGGCGAAGGGCATGAAAAAGCTAGACAACTTTATCAAAAAGGAACAGGATCAGGCATATTGGCGCCGCTATGCCGGTCCCGAGGACATCGACTACTTCGAATGCCAATTGGAGCTGCAGCACGAGCTGCTCAAGTCATATAACAACGTTGATCGCATAATTGCCAAGGGCTCCAAGCCGGACGACGGAGCAGAGGAGTACCTGTGCAAGTGGCAGTCGCTGCCATACGCAGAGTCCACGTGGGAGGACGCCGCCCTGGTTCTGCGCAAGTGGCAGCGCTGTGCGGAGCAGTTCGGCGAACGGGAGTGCTCCAAGTGCACACCTTCTCGTCACTGTCGCGTGCTCAAGTATCGCCCAAAGTTCTCACGAATCAAGAACCAGCCAGAGTTTCTGGTGCCGGGACTGGTGCTCAGGGATTACCAGATGGACGGCTTAAATTGGCTACTCCACTCGTGGTGCAAGGAGAACTCAGTGATTCTGGCCGATGAAATGGGCCTCGGCAAGACCATTCAGACGATCTGCTTCCTTTACTCGCTCTTCAAACTGCACCATCTCTACGGACCCTTCCTTTGCGTGGTGCCACTTAGCACAATGACCGCCTGGCAGCGGGAGTTCGATTTGTGGGCGCCGGACATGAATGTGGTTACCTACTTGGGCGACATCAAGTCGCGCGAGTTAATCCAGCAGTATGAGTGGCAGTTCGAGGGCTCCAAGCGTCTTAAATTCAATTGCATCCTCACTACCTATGAGATTGTTCTAAAGGACAAGCAATTTCTGGGCACGCTTCAGTGGGCGGCACTGCTCGTAGACGAGGCGCATCGGCTTAAAAATGACGATTCTTTGCTTTACAAGTCGCTCAAGGAGTTCGACACCAATCATCGGCTGCTAATTACGGGGACACCGTTGCAGAATTCGCTCAAGGAACTCTGGGCCCTGCTACACTTCATCATGCCAGAGAAGTTTGATACGTGGGAGAACTTTGAGGTGCAGCATGGCAATGCCGAGGACAAGGGCTACACCCGACTCCACCAGCAGCTGGAGCCCTACATTCTGCGCAGAGTGAAGAAAGACGTCGAGAAGTCCTTGCCAGCGAAGGTGGAGCAAATTTTGCGAGTCGAGATGACCTCGCTGCAGAAGCAGTACTATAAGTGGATCCTCACCAAGAACTTTGATGCCCTGCGCAAGGGGAAGCGCGGCAGCACCTCCACTTTTTTGAATATAGTTATCGAGCTGAAGAAGTGCTGCAACCACGCCGCTCTCATACGACCGTCAGAGTTCGAACTGATGGGACTGCAGCAGGATGAGGCGCTGCAGACGTTGCTAAAGGGCTCGGGAAAACTGGTGTTGCTCGACAAGCTGCTGTGCCGACTTAAGGAGACGGGCCACCGTGTGCTAATCTTCTCACAGATGGTACGCATGCTGGATGTCCTCGCCGACTACTTGCAGAAGCGTCACTTTCCCTTCCAGCGCCTGGACGGAAGCATCAAGGGGGAAATGAGGCGCCAGGCTCTGGATCACTTTAACGCCGAGGGCAGCCAAGACTTCTGCTTCCTTCTCTCCACAAGAGCCGGAGGCTTGGGCATTAATCTTGCCACTGCCGACACAGTGATCATCTTTGACTCTGACTGGAATCCGCAGAACGATCTACAGGCCCAGGCCCGAGCACATCGGATCGGGCAGAAGAACCAGGTTAACATTTATCGCCTGGTCACCGCTCGATCGGTAGAGGAGCAGATCGTAGAACGAGCCAAACAGAAGATGGTGCTGGATCACTTGGTCATACAGCGAATGGATACCACAGGACGCACCGTTCTCGACAAGAGCGGCAACGGCCACTCTTCAAACTCGAATCCGTTTAACAAGGACGATCTCTCGGCTATCCTAAAGTTTGGCGCCGAAGAACTATTTAAGGACGAGCAGGAGCACGACGACGATTTGGTTTGCGACATTGATGAGATCTTGCGCCGTGCCGAGACCCGCAATGAGGATCCCGAAATGCCAGGCGATGACTTGTTGTCCGCCTTTAAAGTTGCCAGCATAGCAGCCTTCGAGGAGGAGCCAAGCGACGCGGCGGCCAACAAACAAGCAGAACAAGATGCCGCCGACGAGGAGGACGACAGCAAAGACTGGGATGACATTATCCCTGAAGGCTTTCGAAAAGTGATTGAGGATCAGGAGCGCGCCAAGGAAATGGAGGATCTTTACTTGCCGCCGCGAAGGAAGACTGCAACTGCTGCCAATCAAAACGAGACGAAGCGGGCGGCAGGCGGAAAGGGAGCCAAGGGCAAGCAGCAGGCGGATGATTCGGCCGACTCAGACTACGAGCTGGGCTCTGAGGGCAGCGGCGATGATGGTCGACCCCGAAAGCGGGGACGCCCTACCATGAAGGAGAAAATCATTGGCTTCACTGACGCCGAGCTGCGACGTTTCATCCGCAGCTACAAAAAGTTCCCCGCCCCACTTCACCGCATGGAGGCAATCGCATGCGATGCCGAGCTGCAGGAAAAGCCACTGGCCGAGTTAAAACGTCTCGGCGAGATGCTGCACGACCGCTGCGTTCAGTTCTTGGACGAGCACAAGGAGGAAGAGAACAAGACTGCGACGACGACTGATGAGACGGCGGGTGCGAAACAGCGACGCGCCCGCGCCACATTTTCAGTTAAGCTGGGCGGGGTCTCCTTTAACGCCAAAAAGCTGCTGACCTGCGAGCAGGAGCTGCAGCCGCTCAACGAGATCATGCCCAGCGGAGCCGAAGAGAGGCTGCAGTGGAATTTCAACATTAAGACGCGTGCCCCACTCTTCGACGTCGAATGGAGCAATGAGGAGGACACAAAGCTGCTGTGCGGCATTTATCAGTATGGGATCGGGTCCTGGGAGCAGATGAAGCTTGACCCCACTCTCAAGCTCACAGACAAGATCCTGTTAAACGACACGCGCAAGCCTCAGGCCAAGCAGCTGCAGACCCGTGCCGAGTACCTGCTAAAGATCATTAAAAAAAACGTTGAACTGACCAAAGGTGGCCAGCGGCGTCGTCAGCGTCGACCTAGAGCATCACGAGCGGCCACCAACGATGCCAAGTCAGTGACCAGCAATCAGACAGCAACTAGCTCGATTGCTGACGGTAGGTCTCAGGATGCCGACGAGGCGGTCACTGCCCCTGAGAGTTCCAGTACCAGTCAAATAGATCACTCAACCTCCTCGCCGCACAACAACCCTGCCGCTGATCAGACCAGCAGTGGCACCGCCAAGAAGACCAAAAAGTCTAAGGCTCGGTCGAAAAAGACGAGTGCCTCGGACAACAACGGCAACAAGCCGATGCACTTTACGGCCAATAATGAGCCGCGCGCCTTGGAAGTTCTGGGCGACCTGGATCCCAGCATATTCAACGAATGCAAGGAAAAAATGCGACCAGTGAAAAAAGCCCTGAAGGCTCTGGATCAACCGGACCTAAGCCTGTCCGACCAAGACCAGCTGCAGCACACGAGGGATTGCCTGTTACAGATCGGAAGGCAGATTGACATATGCCTGCAGCCGTACGGTGAGCCGGAAAAGAAGGAATGGCGCAGCAACTTGTGGTATTTCGTATCCAAGTTCACAGAGCTGGACGCAAAACGTCTTTTTAAAATCTATAAGCATGCGCTCAAGCAGCAGATGGGTAAGGATGAGGGGAAGGAAAAGGCCAAGGACTCAGCGGCGGCTAATCCCAGCAAGTCCAAGCGCAACGGGCTTTCGACTGAGAAGGAAAAGGACAAGGATCGGGACAAGAGCGGTGGTAAAAAAAAGAAAAAGGACAAGGACAAGGAACGAACAAGTGGTGGGCGTTATCTGGATACAGGAACTCCTTCCGGAGCCGGCCGATTCACCAATGATTCTCCACTGAAGCGAAAAAGAGACGAGAATGATGCTGCTGACACCAGCAGCAGTTTATCAGGAAATCCCGGGGCCGGCGGCATTAGCGACCAATTAAAGTCCATGTCCTCTTTCAAGCGACAGAACATGGAGCGCCATGAGGATCGAAAAAAGCACCATCGTGGCGGCGGCGACTATTTCGGTGCTAGTGGTGCGCCTCAAGGTAGTGGTGGTGGTGCAGGCTACGAAAGTGGCCGCCGACAAGGTCTCAACTCGCCCTCAACGCCAAATAGCAGTCGAGGAGGAGGAGGTGGTGGTCGAGGAGGATATGAACTACCACCCGCTCCATCGGGCTACACGCCGGAGATGGAGCGGTGGCATGCCCGCGAGAGGTAATTGTGGATTTTTGCCATTATTGATGTTTTTTTCTAATTGATATTATTTTTTTTTAAGCAGATACAGCCTGGAATACAAGCGCGATCGGTACGATGCTGGGTATCCGCGCAGTGGCGGAGCTCCTGGAGGAGGCTACCATCGCGATCATCGCGAACGCCGTCCCGATAAGCGCAGGTAAATCATACTTCACAGAATATTTACCAAAAGTGCAATTGACCATTAATTTAACTCCTAAATTCAGATTCCCCTCTGGGCATCTCCCGCCGCATGCTTATCCGAACCATTACCTACCGCCCAACTACTATATGCCGAATGGCGTCGTTCCCGGATTACCACCACCGCCACCATCGGTCTATCGCACCGATCCTCGCGGCTATTCTGTGATGCCGCGTGACTATCCTGCCGACTACAGACGCAGCAGCGAGTACGAGCGACGTACGCAGACCTGAAGAGGAGCCGGCACGGAACACCACGAGCGTCATTTGTACATAAAATACCTAGACATAAGCATAGATGGAAGAGGAAATTCCTCCCCGAGCAAACGAACCTGCATACAATATACGTTTAGCGTAGCCCCATATACATCATGTACAAGTAAACCTAGCGGCTATATAGACTATACATAGACTACGTATTGTGACACCCATTCGCACAGGGCAAGCACTGCATCATCATCATAAATCGAGCTGGAAATGGCAGCCTCAAAGTCTAATCTTAGACATCTTATTGTGTATAAATCAATATTTTTCTACTATTAAAATGTACAGCAGCAGGTTATGGAAGTGTGCAGTTAACAGAGTCGTTTGAAAAGCTTTTAAACCAACAAGAAATTCTCACTATTATATTTATGCATTAACTTATACGATTGTAAAAACACAAAAGCAATGATGAGGATGATGAAAGATAGGAACAGCAAGCTAAAAATTTGTTTTTGTCTATAATGCATTCTTTTATATTTACCATAATATAGAAATAAAGAAAAACAGCGAATGATTCAGAGAAGTGTAATTTAGTTAAAATTAATGGTTCTAATAATTACGATATAATATAAAATGTTGTAGTGTCTAAAAACAAATATATGATGTATATCAATAAATTATAAAATATATATTAAATTAAATTGAAAAAACAAAAACATCAGCGAATGCTCTAGTTTTCTGGTTAAAGGGGTTGACCCATAAAAAGCTAGTAAAGAAACGGTTCACGAAATATCATTCTGGAAATTTTAACTCCTATTAGAAAAATCTGCAGTTCCCTGATACCACACTTAATCGTTGTGCCTCTCGTATCATCACATTTTCACTCGTTGCCAGCTTCTTTTGCATCGACAAAAATAAAAACAAGGTTTTTTAGACGAGCAATATGCCTTATATTTTGTAAAAAAAAATTATATTAAAAATTTAAAATAGCAGTCAACTAATTAAACTTCTATGAATATTGTTTTTTTGCATCTTTTCCCTGATTTTCTAAATATTTTAAAAACTGTATTAGGTGTTTAAAAAAATATAAAATCTTGCATTCATTGGTTACGCGATACAAATACGATTTAAGATAAGGATTTATGTAAGTGGCCTGGTGGAATCTTAACGGCCTCCAGTGTGGTCACCATTTCCCATAGCCCGGCGAACCAAGTGGCTTAACTTCATGGAATGGAATGGCCTGCTCCTCGGCAAAGGCCAAGAAATCCATGCCATAATGCTGTATGAGCTTGGTTAGCATTGCCACATCGGCCTCCGCCTGATGAGCGTTGTATGCTGGTCGGTTGAATTTACTAGTGTATAGGCTTCCTAATCTGTATTTAAGACGGGGCGGAAATCGTTTCGTCTCGGCACAATTCAAGCCACTAAACAATTGGCGTCTCGACCGGAAATCCGGCGTTGTACGTTTAGCAGGCGTCTGCGCGCCCAACAAGTCGTCGTCCTCATCGGACAGTTGCTTTCGTTTCGCAGAAGCTTGCGACGGCGTTAGAATCGGACGCTTTGGCGTGGTTTCATTCCTAGTTTTCCAGTCGATTGCCTTAGTCTCCGTTTCTATTTGTGGAAGGATTTCGTTTTCCGGTTTGCAAGGTTCTGGTTCAGGTTTCTCTTCGTGGTCCTTCGGCTCTTGTTCCCCAGGAACTTGTATGATACTTTCTTCTCTAAAGCGCTTATCGTCAATCTCCAAAAAAGCACGGAGTGAGTCAACACAAGACACGGAGTGGGGGAACTCTAGGTTCAATTTGTCAAAGGCCTGCCTCACGATTGGAAAATCAAATCCCCAGCCATTGTGGGCCACCAGGCAAACTGGAGCTGGTAAATGCTTTATGAAGCTAATGATTAGTTGTGCGGATTCCCGGTCCAGCTTAGATTCCCGCTCAAGCAGATAGTTGCTTAGACCTGTTAGATAAATACATATTTACATATTTTTGTTGTGAAATTAAATTACTCTTTTGGTTGTGAAACCACAAACCTGTGTGTTGCTCTGCCTCTGGATGCACCTTCATAGAAGGCTGGAATAGCAGATTTAACTTGTGCAAAACCCGCGGTGGCGCTGGCAGTATCTCTTGCTCCTCTTGACCTTGATCCTTGGGCCCTTTATTAGTACAATCTTCCTTTAAAAGATCGGCTTGAAAGGCATAAATGCATAGTTCCGTTATGCCAACGCGATTATTATTAAAAACAGGCAAATTCGTCGTTTCCAAATCCAGCACAGCAAATGTAGAAATCTTCGGGTGGTCTAAATTCTGATCCACAACTACTGTGTCAGAAGCCATTTTAAAGTTGTGTATATATGTAATTATAATGTTGAATTTAAGTGCATTGTTTTTGCATTGTACTAAGGCAGGTTTACCAACACTGGAAGCAATGCTTATTAAAAAAAAAGAGATGGAACAGTGACGGAATCGTGACAGCTCCGAATTTTTCTTGCTGTTCGTTTCATAAAAAATATAATTTTACTTTCGAAACAAAAGCCTGCTTTATAATAATTGTAATTTTAAGCTTTAAGCTTTAAGTTGTGAATTTGTGATAAGCCACAATAATGATAAAACAGAAAAAAAACCTTTTTTTTCATAAGTCTTATTAAATATGAAAAAATTATATTTACTCCTGTTGGATCTGACTGACTATTTTGGATCGTTTCTAATAATTAAAATTTTTTAATTTACTTCAGCGAAACGGTCTTTCTAATTTATTAACTCTGAAACTCAAAACTCTGAATTTTTTGCATAATGAACACTAAACTTTAATTTGACATTTCGCATGTCGTGTCACGAACAGAAAGGATTCGATGCCAGTCACTAGTTGGAAGTCACTTTTGCCGGTTCATCAATTTTCGGTGAGCGCTTTTGCTTGCTGCTGTCAACTTACATTCTGATTTTCGTTTTGCATCAAGTATTTCCGTAATGGACTCCAGCTACCAGCAATCAAGGACCTGGGTGAGCAGCCGCGGGGCCAACACCGCCAGTTTGAACAACTGGGGCAGCTTTCTATCGGGACGGGATTCCCGGCCCAAGAGCACTTCACTGTCATTGACGGGCTGGTCCCCATATGAAAATTCCTCTCGGCGTCCCCTAATGTCAAATGACATTTCGCTCGCTTCGCAGCGTTCCGCCGGCAGTCGTTGGAGTCGCGACCAGCCTGAGTGGAATGAGACTAGAGGTGGTGGCCCACAGACGCCACAAAATTCGTGGTCCGGGCCTTCCAATGGGTACCCAAGAGTGATGCAACATCAGCCACAGCAGCAAGAGCCTGGACAGATGCAAAATAATGTCCAGGAGCCCTCCAAGGGACACGCTGAAGGTTTTTTGAATGGATTCAATAGTGCTGGCCGCGATTGGTTCTATCGCTACTTGAATATGGGATGCACTCCGGAAGACGCTCGAGACAGGGTCTTAGAACGCAATCGGAACTATCCGGAGTCACTGGACTCTAACCCGCATGGGGGACGGTATGCAAACGCCAAGGAGCAGGTTGAGCGTAAAAATCTACCTGACGAACGCAGGCGTCCACCGGAATCTGGTTCAAATAAGTTGGCCAATGTTCTCAACACCTTAAGTGGGGGCTGTCGCAAATGGTACAATAAGCATCTGGAAAATGGATGTACTCCGGAAAAGGCCATAGCCAAGGTACTTGAGCACAGGAAGACCTCTTCTGGTGGACGTAAGCGCTCTGTTGACACCAATGCTAAAGATGATCCAAAAAAGCCAAAGAGAGGCAAGGAAACGGCCCAGGCCGAGCCAGTGAAATCCGCAAGGGATAACTTAGCTGTGTCAGTAGTTGCCAGCAACTATCCAAAGTACTACTTGATGAAGTCCGAACTCGCAAAGATCGAGGACGCCTTACAGGAGGAAATGAAAAATGGTTGGACTTGC
The DNA here is from genome assembly GCA_008042485.1 of Drosophila mayri. Classification (NCBI taxonomy): domain Eukaryota; kingdom Metazoa; phylum Arthropoda; class Insecta; order Diptera; family Drosophilidae; genus Drosophila; species Drosophila mayri. The sequence goes on along the minus strand of VNJN01000495.1, from coordinate 4,305 downwards.
AGTCTTAACTTTGGAGGTATTAAATATCGTCCAGGTATGATGATAGTAACCTGCTTGGACGAGGGCTCCAAGGAATGGCTTGAGCAGGTGGTGCCAAAAATCACTGTCGTGCAAGGGGTACCCCTACGGATCTATAAGAATGACGACATCATCAATTCCAAGGCAATTACTTTCTATGTGCCGGAAAAAGTTAGGGAGCCAGACGATGACACGCTGCGTTTTGTAAAGGAGCAGAACACTGATCTTTTGTCTGGAAACTGGTCCATCGTCCGCAACGGCACGTCAAAGTCAAGGAACGGAAAGGTTATGACCCTTAGTATTAGCGATAAGTCGCTGGGTCTGCTAAAGAAGCGAGGCATGACTATAAGCTACCGCTTTGTTCAGCTGCCGTGTTCCATTTCCCGAGGACCTGCGGTCTTGCCGTCCAAGAAGAATAAACCTGTGGAAAAAGCTCCTGCCAATCCTCCTGAAATTGACCTTACCGCAGAGGATGAAGATATAGAATTTTCCGACATGACCGTTCTGGACGAGGTTCAATGCGATGACGAGGGAGACGAGATAGCTGAAGAGAATGAGAATGGTAATGGAGAGTACGAGGAGGACGTTGAGCAATAAACGATAGATGAGAAGTACAGACGGAACGATTCGTTCGTTCAGAGGAGATTAAAACATCCAAAGGTGAGAAAAAATAAAAAGTTAAATAATGAAGTTTTAACCATATTCCATTTCACATACAGAAAATATTTTAAAAGGATGTTTTGGATTTAATAGAAGACATACGATTTGTAAGCATAAGCAATCTCATCGCCACCACCAAAAACCAACCAAACAATCAAACAACCAAATGGAGTATTAACCATTACAAATGCCCTAGGAAATGGCCAATACTCACAACTTAAAATTAAGTATTGGCCATTTGATTTGTGATTTTCATTGAAGCACTATTACCGCTCCATACAGCGGTATACAAGACACTGTGTCCTTCCTATGACCTTCCAAGGAATTCAAAGACTTAGATTACACGAATATACCAAAAATAATATTTAATTTCGAGTTTATTGTATATAAATACAAAGAAACTAACAAACACAACTTTGTTAACATAAATTCGTCTTCAACAACTTCACGCTTGTCAAACTTATTCTGGGAATACAAATCAAAAGATGTGGTCTCGGTTAGTTTTAGCGATGTGCTGATCTTCTTTAATTACATTCAAGAAATTCAATGGCACGGACTCGGAGAAGCGGCAGCACCGAGCTAGCCGCTACCGCCGGCTACCGACTTGGCGTCATCAGGAGTCCTGGGGTCTTCTTTTTCCGATGTTCGCTTCACTGAAAACTCCAAATAATTGGCGCGTGTTGCAGCCTCATACTCCTGTACCAAGCAGTCTACTGTCTCACGCGATTCATCGAGTTCATTGAGGTCATCCTTGAATATGTCCTCGCGCTTAAATTGGTCGAGAAAGGCGCCGCGCTTGCGCAACTTGTCGTACTGGTTGAGTGCCCGCTCGAAGAGCGAGCAAATGCTGGTGTGGTTGGCCAGCATCAAACCGGAGACGCGATGGTTGCTCTGCACATACGGCGAGGAGCGGGAGAGGGCCACCTGGATGGAAGTGGGACCCCAGGGGATGAACTGCGCCATCTTACGGTCACGTATGCGCTGTAGCGACTTGTGCACTTGAGTGGGATCCACCTCGCCCTGAATGATGTTCAGAATGGAGATGTAGCAGTGGTGATTCGTCTTGTCGGGTCCCGTCGACACCATCATATTCTTGGGCTGCAGCAAGCGTCGCATCACGTCTAGTACAGTGGTCTTGCGCACATTCACTGTCTGGAGGCTGTTCACATCTGAATCGCCGGTCAGTGGCGTGTAGCCAGTCATGAGGAAATGCAGCTGCGGTGTTGGGATCAGCGGGGCCATTAGCCCAATGAGATTGTTGTTCATATATGAAGGGTATCGCAGTGTCGTGGTGCTCACACTCATGATGGTGGAGACCAGGTTGTTGATTTGCGAAAAGCTGGGATTTTGGATGTGTAAGCGGTCGCAGGCAATCCGGTTAAGGGCCGTGTTGTCCAGGACGACGACACTGTCTGCAGCACTGGTCAGGCGGCGTAGTGTCAGCAGAGAGTTATATGGCTGCACCACGACGTCACTTATCTCGTCCTGGTTGGGGAAAACACTGAAAGTCTGGATGAGTTTCTTCGGAAAACGATCTGCCAGACGTTCCATGATAAACGAGCCCATTCCAGAGCCCGTGCCACCGGCAATGGAGTGGCACAGTATGAAGCCTTCGAGCGAGTCGCTGCCATCGGCCTCTCGATCTATGATGTCGAATACCTCCTCCTGCAGCTTATCGCCTTGACTGTAGCCAGATGCCCAATTGTTGCCGGCGCCACCACCGTGCTTCGAAAGGTATACATTCTCCGTATTGTAGAGCTTGAAAAAGGAACAATGCTTGCAATGCACTAAACTTTGGCTTTCGCCGTTTAACCTACCTTGGAATAGGCTGAGCTCATAATGGTATTGATTACCCTCGGCTCCAGGTCCAGCAACACGGCCCTCGGAATGTAGTGCTCGTCGTCTGCTTGGTAAAAAAACACATCCTTGCGGTCCATACCATCTGTGGCAAAGTCCTCCAGAACGCCGCTGGGCGAAATGCCATGCTCCAGGCACAATCTTTTCCAAAACTCAAATCCAACTGCAAGTGATTAGCATAAACCGAGTCTTCTTGCTACATATAAACTTACTTTGATTGCCGCATTGTCCCAGCTGTAGAGTAATTATTTCGCTTGGCATCTTTCAGCCTTTGTATTGGTCAGCCGAATAGCGCAAAAGATAGTCTTCGTCTCCTCGTAAGCTTTGTCCGAATCTCAGCCTTCGCTTCACTAGTTCAATCTTTTATTAGTTAATTCTTTAAATTAACTTCGAAACGAACAAACATATAAACAAATTGTGCTAAATATTTAAAAAATCGCCGCAGCGGGGATCTATTGCAAATTATTTCAACCAGTGTTGGAAAGTCTGACCATAGTCTTCGTTCATGTTCGGGCACAAGAAGGTGGCAGACTCAATAAGTGACGACTTATCCAAATTCTTCAAAATCTGGATCCACTAAATTTGAATTTCAAGAAATTTATTTTTACTCAAAACTTTACAAATTTTCAAGTATTTAATTATTTTGAAATATCTAGGAGATTTTGACAAATTTTGCCCGCTTATAAAAGTGCCAGTGAACACATGAACTGTCAGAATACTGAAGGTTTCAGAAGCCTATGAGACTGTTATAAAATGATGTCCGTCAAATTAGCGTCTGTGAGTTAGCGTAGAAATGGAACGGTGGGAAAATGAAACACGGAGACATTTTTTATTTTTTTATTTATTTTGTAAAAATAAAAAATGTCTCCGTGTTCCATTTTCCCACCGTTCCGTTTCTCAGCGGCCGTTTTAAAGGCCGGTAACCTGACACGAAAACAAATATACTAGAAAAGTGTGTGGCACTCTTTAGTATTATCCGCGCGGGCTGCGAAAAAGAATAACAAATTTAATGTGCGTCAAATTAGCGCCGGTGAGTTAGCGTCGAAACGGAACGGTGGAAAAATGGAACACGGAGACATTTTTTATTTTTTATTTATTTTGTAAATAAGCGACTAATTTAATCCAAATAAACTTCCAGCGTGTAGAGAATTAAATGTACTAATAGTTTTTCTTGGTTTTGGGAAAAGTTGAGCATCGCAAGTACCCTAAATACCCATTTGAAAAATCAAGGCTCCACCTTTTTGGAGATTGCTCCCCCTAAAGAGGTCGTGCGCAAATGCACGGTATGCCAGGTTTTAAAGCACTTATTCAAGTATTATCCCAGAAAGTTTCATTAAAGTCCTAACGACAGTTTATGAGAAAATTGCTTAACAGTGCTCAAACCTCCCGATCCGCTCCATACAAAAACGGGGAGCAAATATTAGAGCTCCTAGACCTTCGCTCTAAGAGGTCGTGATGCTGATCAATAATATATGTATATAAATATATATAATATATAATATATAATATATAATATATAATATATAATATATAATATATAATATATAATATATAATATATAATAAATAATATATAATATATAATTTATAATATATTTAAATTTATAATCCCATCCAGAATGACAACAAATACTATAAAAGTAAAACTAAATCGATACCGCCAAGTTCGTTGCCTTAGTCTTTTGACCTTTTTTATTTAATTTAATATTTTATTTTATTAATTTGATTATGTTCAGCCATATTCTAGACAAAAAAACTAGAGGAAAGGGAG
>VNJN01000491.1:0-11428 GCA_008042485.1 Drosophila mayri | reverse complement strand
CTATGAGTTTGAGGTCGCCGCAAAGTGCGCAACACAATTTGCATAATACCCGGTGGGAGGGATGGATGTGGATGGGGATGCGGATGCGGTTGTGAATGAAGGGCAGTCGAGGATAGAGATATGCCGAATGCGGTCTCGAATTTGGTCCAGGTTTTGGGTTACCACACCGAGGGAAAAGCATGTAAAAAAGGCATAGTTATAGTTTAATAAAACAAATATAGAATCCTTTTCGAATCAACATGGTTTATTCTTTGTATAGAATAATTTCGTAACTCATTCATAATTTATTTGGCATTTAAACTTTTATTAATTAATCCTGGCAGTGCATGCAAATGAGCTCAAGATGAACAAGCAGGCGTTGTAATCTTTGTCACTATATAGGTTCAGGCCTGGTTAGGTCTGTAATAACACACAAAACACAAAGACACCTACCAGATATTGTTGGGCAAGACACAAATATATTCTTCCCGAAGAAGGATCCCCATTGAAGGACAAGGACACAATGCCGCCGACACCCAGGACAAGTCGTGCGAGAGCCGAGGAGAAGCAGAAGGCGGAGATCGAGTTAAATTGCACAACATATTTCGAAAGGATCAACAAGCTGGACAACATGCCGCGCGAGATGAACTCCTTTTGGAAGACCGATACCGCCATACCCAAGTGCCATCAGAAGGGCCATGAAGTACTCCGCAACCCCAGTATAAATAAGGGAGTGGGTTTCACGTACGGCGAACGGCAGGTGCTCTCCATCCACGGAATGCTACCGGCAGCAGTTAGAACTATTGAGACGCAGGTGAAATGCTGCCAGTTAGTCGTGGCCGCTATGCACAGCTCACTTCAGGAAAGTTTCACACTCTTTTTATTTTCGTTTATATTTATTTATTGAGTCCATTGCAGAGATATGCATATATCATCAGTTTGTCGCTAACGAACCTTCAGCTCTTCTATAGCTTCCTTTCGAGCAATCCCGAACTCTATATGCGCATGATCGATGCCTCCAGCTATCCCCACTTGATCGAGTATCACAAGTTGCTGCACTGCCACGGCAGGGGCTTGTACATCACCATCAAGGATCTGGGACACGTTCAAGAGATACTAAGCAATTGGCCCATCAGGCATGTCCGCTGCCTGGTGGTGAGCAATGGTGCTTCTGTTCAGAGTCTGGGGGACTTGGGTATCAATCAGATGCCATCTCTGCGCTCCATAGTGCATCAGAATGTGGTTTACAGTGGCCTTGATCCCGATTTCTATTTATGTGTGGTCCTCGATGTGGGCACGAACAATGAAGAGCTCCTAAAGGATAAATTCTACATGGGTCTCAGGGAGCACAGGGCGTCGCAAGAGCTCTACGACCAGCTCTTTGAGGAGTTCATTTTTGCAGTTTTGCGAATGTACGGGACACATGCCTTGGTCCTGTGCACGAACTTCGAGGCCCAGAATGCCAAGAAGCAGCTGGAAATGTTCCGAGAGCGCCAGTGCATTGTGGATGTGAATTACCAGTGTATAGCCGCCTGTGCTCTCTCCGGGGTCATAGCGTGTAATAACGCCGTGAAGCGGGTGCTATTCTCAACCAATATGATTCTATTTTACGGGGCCGATCCCCCGAATGTGGGTATGGCCAGATTGTGCCTTGCCTATCTGAAGAGGGAGGGCCTCAACGAGACCAGCGCCAGGGAGAGGATATGGTTTTGCGATGCCGAGGGACTGATTGTGATCGGCAGACCTAACATACCCGAGCCGCTGCAGGAGTTCGCCAATCGGCATGAGCCCATACCCACGTTGGAGGAGGCCATTAGCCAGTTGAAGCCGAATGTCCTGGTTGGGGGATGCTCCCAGGCGAACGTCTTTACACCCGACGTCCTCCGGGCCATGGAGAAGAGTGCTGAGCAACCCATCATTTTCGCCTTGTCGAGACCCGAAAGTCTGGCTGAATGCACGCCCGAAGCAGCCTTCGCTTACACGAAGGGGCGATGTGTCTTCATCTCGGGATCGCCGCTGCCACCCCTCAAGTACGCCAACAAGATGTATCAGCCGGGCTACTGTAGCAGCCACATCTTGCTCCCTGGCCTAACATTGGGCGTGATGCTGGCCGGCTTCACCACCGTGCCGGATGAGACCTTCTGCGTGGCCGCGGAGCGATTGGCCTATATGGTTTGGCCGGATGACTTGGCCAAGCGAAACGTCTTCCCGCCGATGAGCAAGATTAAGTGCATCAGCCTGCAAATGGCGCAGGCCGTGTTCATCTACGCCTTCCGCCGTGGCCTGGCAACGTTGTGGCCGCGCCCAGAGAATCCCATGGAGTACATCAAGTCCATGATGTACAAGGCCAGCTATCATACGATTTGCGAGGAAGTGTATTGCATGCAGGATCGGAAGATTGCTACCACGGAGTCCCAAAATTACTACCAGCTTAACATTTAGAACCTATACTTGGCTTCAGACCATTATTAAAGGGGAGCAAAGGACATTGAAGGAGTCTAACTGGGGAGGGTTGCGGGGCAAATTGTATGGCATATCATGTCTAATAACAGTTGTTGGCCCAGTCCGTCGCATATTGATTTCGATTCGAACCCAAGTCGGAGTGCAAGTACGCCAGCGGGCAATTAATTGCATGCAATTTTCATGTGTCAACTCATGCTGTGTGGCAGTATGTACACACATACGTGGGGCACTGAGAGAAAAGGTGGAAATATAAATAATACAATTAAGAAAATATTTCTTCTACTAAAACCTAGTTTGTTCTGGGAGAAAGCTAAAGAACAAGCCTATTGTTAGCTTACTTTCTATTCGTGAAAACCTTTTGGTAAAATCTTAAAAATTCCCTTATTTTATTTGCTGAAAAATCTATCCGTTTTCTATTATTTTTGAAAGTGTAGCGCCTGCGTGGAGGTGGCGTTTTCAGGTGGTTCAGAATTCTCCAGTGACTGCAGTCGAAACTATCGCCGCACAACAATAAAATAATTGAAACAACCACCATAAAATGGTAGAAAACACAGCCACAACAAAAATGCAGACAAATTAAATTGCCCGAATGTTGCTCGACTGAGTGTGGAGTGTGTGTCGTCTGGCTTTGACAGGTGTGCGTCTGAGCGAAAGCATGATATTCCATTCCATTTATCAATACGGCAAATGAAATGCAACCCGGCCCCGTATGTATGGTATGTCGGTTTCCCCTTTGTCACATTGAATTATTTGCTTAGGTTTTTTAAATGCATTTTCCGGGGATCGTTTATCGGCTAGCTTTTTGGCATTGACTAGAGCGTGGCTGGAATTTTCATTAGCCACATATTTTGATAGGACATCAGGTGCATTTGACTCTGTCCTTCCGGCACTCAATCACTGGAAACAATGTCTGAGACACCCGCCAGATTTTATTGGATTTCAATTACAAAAAGGAATTTTCAGGCTAAGCGGGGCCCCAGGAGATGACATCGAAGCCAATTGTTTTGAGTTCCTGGGCATTGATTTGATGTCCTGAGAGTTCTTGAATTACGCCCTGTACGTTTTTAGTGGCCTGAAATCAAAGGGCGTTTGGTGTTTATTAATAAAACAATAAAATAAATAATAGCAAGGAAAAGTAAATGATATTAATCACTCAGACATAATTCTGTTAAAATGGAGCACTATAAAAATCTGTTTATTAATTTATAATCATAGTTCACCAAGTCAATGACATCTCGCTCATCATATTATAGCTTTGACTTGCCGGATTTATTGTTGAATAATTAAATCGGCGCGATAGAAAATCTTTATCAGTGATTCAGTGACTTTAGAGATTAGGAATCTTACCCAAGCAGCTTCGCATTTCGCTTTGAATTCTGGACTCCTCAGGGCCTGATAGAATTTGGCAAATATAGCACTTTTCTGGCGTTTCTCATTGATCAGAGCCATAAACCGATCACGGGGCAGGTGGGTGAGGATTTCCTGCACAAAGCTGGTGAAGGAACTCAGGGATCCTGCTTCTGAGAACGGCTGAAGCAGGACAAAGACAAGTTCCTCGTCGATTGAATTGCCAACCGATCGACGATGTCGGTTGCTATAGTCATGACTTTTATAATAATGATGATGATCCTTATTATGAATCCGTCTGTTTCCCAAAGTCGTGTCGTTGAGGTGCACAAAATTAATTAAATCCACAACTTCGGGCAGAGACTCTGTGCGCTGTTGAAACCTCTTGAAATCGGAGCTGCGCAAAAATTTTACGGCTTTGCGAAACCCGGAATCCGTAATCATATGCTCGGCGACGACTTCATCGATGGTGACACTTGGGATCAGTTTCTGAAAGTCTCGTAACTCGCTTATCAGCTCCGGAGAATAGTTTACTGCCTTGGGATAGCGAAAATGTCCGGAAACTAAGACAACGCCCAGCAGGAGAATTTGTAACACAATCTCTAAAGTTGACATTATTTCAGATTTTCTGTTTATAACATTATTCTTATTAATTCTGTTTGGAAGCTCTTCTTCGCTCAGCGGTTTGTTTATTACTGCCTACTTGATATTTCTGGGGCTGATTAAATTATGTACATATGTTTACTGCTGTAATCAGTATGATATAGCTAGAATACCCTTAAAAAAATGGTATACACAGTTTTTAATGAGATTTATTGGGATAGTTAAAAAATATATGAAAATATCTTATGAAACATAGAGAAATAAATCCAGGAAAAATAGGTATATACCATTTTTAACGAGGTTTGTAGGGAGAGTTACGAAATAAATATAAATATTATATAAAACAACAAGAAATAAATCTGGAAAAGATTATTCATGTGTAATTTGTGTATATTTTCTGAAAATATACCAGTGATAAACTTGAGTACCTAAAATATAATATATACAAACCGAAAAGGTAACTCCAAACAGTTTTATTACTACTTACATTTGTTTAAATTAAATCCATTTTGAAAAGAGTACTTCAAAGTAGATTTGTATAAACAAATTTTCAGATTCTTGGGTTATCGCTCTCCTTCCGTTCACATTCTTTATTCAAGCTCATTGCATTCGAACTTGAGTTCGACTCTGAGCGAGTGCAGTTGGACTTGAAATCTGTTCCCGGCTTTCCCCTTTCTACAGTCGCCTCCCCAAATAAAAGACCACACTTTTATGATTTGCTTATTAAAGAATCTTATCACATTTATTTACTGCATTTTACTTTAATGTGTTTACACCTAATTTGTTTTCTTAATTTGTTTCGGTTTTTCTGATTTTTTGTTGCTGTTTTCCGGAAATACATATTTCGATAGCTCGTAGACCAATCTGCGTTTGAATTTGTTCGAATGGAACCTTTAATTGGGCGTATTCGAATTATTTGTAAGCGCAAATTTTCTTTATTGTATGAATACTTTGTAAAAGTCGTTTATCTATTAATGTATATATATATTTACCGCGAATATTTATTTATTTACCTTGTATTAATATTTTTACAATGAATTGTTCGTTAAGTACTCAATTAATATTAATTTTCATCTTTAATTGCCGCAATGGCAATTTGATTCATTTTTTTCTGCGTGTTTTTTCCGAGTTTTCATTTGTTTTTCCTTACCGGTTTTGCGACTATTTGTTTTCGTTTTTTTTTCTTTTACTCAACATCATGTGATTGTCATACAAAACATTTCACATAATCTTTAAATTATTTACAATAAACGTTCGAACGAAATAACTCTACTGAAGGCAACGCAAAAACATTTCATCCATTAAAGTTAGAAGCTCAGAGCATTAGTAGCTTTTAAATATATTTTCGAATAGTTTATCTCCTGTGGTTTTGGTTTAGTTCATGTACAATGGCAATGCTAAAATGTTTGCTATCTTTGTTTTGGGTAAATCCTAAGATGAAAACATTACAAATTTCTGCCGAGAAAATTGTTAGAAAAATATTTCGAGAGTCTGTGTGTGAGTGTGCATGCTTACGATTTGGATTTTTCTTTTTAATTTAAACATTTCTGCTGCAAATACCTATTTTGGTTTCGAGTTCTGAGTGAAGCGCTTAGTTTTTCCAAGATTTTTTGTTGTATTTCTTTTCTATATATTACGGCAGTTTTAGGTGATTTTCCGGGCATGTGCATGAATGGATTTTCTTCAGTATTTAATAAAAAAACGTATCTATTTGCCACACCAACTTACCTAGGCTACGTTTGGGTAGTTGTAATCATGAGCATTTTGGTCTCAATGCAGTAACTTCATGTATCTAGAACTATATGTCTTTATATTACGCATACGCATATTATATATATATATGTAACTATGTATTGCTTATCGTAAACATTAGGCCAACGCACCATCTATACAAGAGCGAGTTAATGCCGAATCGAGAATTCCAAATCAAAATCGGAGACGAGTAAAAAACTAAATGAATGCTGATTCACTTATTGACTAAAGCCCTCCTATTTACAAATCGCCTTAAGCTATATAGTCCATAGCCGACGATAATATATATATATGTATGTGTACTGTGCGTCCAATGTTACTCCTTCCTCCGTCTATTTCCGGTTTTGTTTTGGCTATCATTATAAGTTGGTTCCGTATCCGTACTTGTCTATGACCTAAACAGGGGCAGCTAGTTGTGTGTGTGTGTATCTTATGCTAGTTTAGTCAAACAAATATTGCTAAGTAATATACAAATTCGTTTAAGATCTTCCCAACCCCAAAAGCCCGAACGAGCTCTCGGAAACCGAACTAAATCGAAATCAAAATCAAATCGTTGCGCCTCATCAGCTGTGAGCTACATTTTCGTTAATACTTTTTGCCTTGGGTCAGATTCTCGCTTAGGTGGTTGCAGTTCCATCTGTGTATCTGTATCTGTATCTGTTAGATTAGATTATCCTTAACCTTAGCTCGAAGTAGAAATAGTGTTTGTCGTGAGTGTTTTCTGTGTGAGTGTAAAACCGTAATTTCCATTTGACTTATGGCAGGATCCTTTTGCTAGTAACTTTTCTCGTTTACTCCATCTTTGTATATCAGTTAGTTAATATATCGAAAATCATTCAGTTAGACGCTGACAACATCTCAAAAACGAAACGAAACAATGACACAAAAACAAAAAACGCATCGAAATTATTGGAAATATTGTCGATTTTAAAAGCTTAAAAATTTCAGTCTTTGTAGTGGTTTTTCCTTTTTCATTTTTTTTTTTTAAGTTTTCTTTGTTGCTTTTCCTTTTAGTTTTCCTTGTCACATTCTCATAGATGTTCTCCTCCACACAGATTTCTTGGGTGCTCACTCTGTTTGGTTTTGCTCCTCTGCGCCTGCAAACAAAATACATCCGAATAAAGCAAATATGTTTAGAGATATATACGGATATAGAAAATGAGTCTTTGTTCTTGGTGGTGAGGAGAGTGGGGAGTGGCGGGTTAGTGTGGGTTGTCTTACATGGGCACTCAACTTACATTTACATTTTAACTAGAAACCTTAGAAGCGAGCAAATATGGTAAGCACGAACACGAAAATGTACAATTTGCGGTGGGCGGCGGCCACGCCCTGCGACGACGACGACGACGACGACAGAAACTCAAAGCTGTACAAGTACGCTGGACATTTCGATTTCGAAGGAGCATCAGCGGCAGCCGGGGGCGGGGGATTGGACAAAGGACATTTTTGGTTAGATTTCGTCAGGCAGGGTCTACTGTCAAAACTGCTACAACTACTGGTTATGGTGGGACTGGTGATGATGGTTTGCTGCACCGAAAAATCATTCTGGCCCTCGGGAATAAGTAGCTTAAAATTGTATATAAAATATATAGAAATAGAAGTTTATATTTATATTTTAAACACTTGACGAAAAACTCTAAAAGTTCTTCACAAGAACCTGTCTTAATTCAAGTTTTTTTGCAGACTTCACAAATAATTTATATATAAACAAGCATTGCCCTAGTTTCCTGATTTTTGTTTTACTTTCTCTTCACTTTCAACTTTCATATTCTCGTGATTGCAGAATGATTTTTTGTCGGCACACTCACTGATTATGCAGGGGCAGAGAGATAGCATGTGTTGCTTATTTTTGGGGGCAACTTTCAAGGATACTCACTTCTGGGTCAGACCAAGGCATCGTTGCTAAACACATCGTTCACGTGCTTGCCGTCGCTGCTGCTGATTGGTCCTGCCTTATCCTTGAGGCCGCATTGCTAATAAAAGGAAAATCAAGAGAGAAAGAGAGAAAGAGGGAGGAAAGCACTTAGATCTCTGCCAGCAAATTACAAAATAATTAAAACTCAAAAAGCACCCCCACACCTGACGCCTGAAAAATTAATTAAAACAATTAACGGCAGCTGGCGCCCCAAATACAAAATTATATGTATTATTCCCAGAGATCCCAAGGATACACACCTCCTGTTTGGCCTGCCACTGCTTCATGGCCGATTTGTATTTCTCGAACTCATTGCACCAGTGCGAGTAGATTTTCTGGTAGTCCTGCTTCTGGGAGGGCGGCGAACATCTAAATGGGGGAAAAGTGAACAATAAGTTATTGACATTTTCACGGAAATTAGGCAGCGGAGGCCTGGAGTTGATGGGTTTGGAGGGTTGCCAAAATAGACTCAAAAATCTTGTATATTTTAATTTAGGCAAATTTATGAATCTAATAAAAACTGCACAGAAAAGCTTATCAAAATGTAATCAATGCTTTTTAATTTATGATTTTTTAAAGTTTGTTTAATCAAAACAATTATCAGGTAAAAATGTGTATCACTTGGTGAATATTTAATGCAAAGTCTTTGATTAAATTAAAATTTTTTATGAATAATAATAAATTAAAATAAAATTATCATTAAAACCTAAAAGTAGGCAACCCTGAGAGTCCTTTGTTACTTTTTGTGGCTGACTCACCTGTGGGCATCCACGGTGACGCCGTAGCTGCAGAGCAGGGTGCCATCCAAGTAGCTGTCATAGCGTCCGCCATCGCCCTCGTTCACCGCCAGGAGCACCAGGCCGCCCTCGTTCGTCTCGATGTATTTGGTGGGCGTGTAGCGCACCTCGTAGCTGCCAGACAAAGATGGGAGACAGTGAGATAGAGATAGCGAGATGGCCATAGAGAGATGGCTATGGAGATGGCTGCTGCGATATGGCGCAGGGGATTTTCCATTTTCTATTCGCATTCGCATTGGAAACGCACAATAAAAATCAATATAAACTGTGTGCGCGAGGCACACAGCGAATGCTGCGACTATTATTGGGTCGCACCGTCAGTCGCGTCGAAAGTTGAAAGTTTTTCCATTACTTGGGCCACCAGCAGTAGCAGCGGCAGCGTAAAACGCCAAAAAGCAGTCTGGGAGCACATTTTAAAGTGTCAATTTACCGCAGCATTGGCACGGCTAAGTGAGATGAAGCAGCTCTACGCTTTCCCATTTCCCCCCAGCATTATTCGCATTCAATTTTCCCAGAGATTTTCGATTCAGATAGATGGGAAGGGTGTGAGGTTTACCCGCGAATAATCAGAGGACAATAGTCTCTTGGTATTAAATTTACTTTTCGGGAATCCAAGCAATGGAACATCAACTTTCGTTTGGCATATTCAAGGATATATGAAACACTCACCGTCCCTTTTCCGTGGAGTGATGATACCAGCGGGTCTGCTTCTTCCTCAGCACTTCCGGCATCTTGACGAAGCAGGACAGATGCAGGGTCTGGCCATAGGAGGAGGTTACCTTCTTCTTCAGCACACTCGTGTCACAGATGCCCGACGTCTCGTTGGCCACATCCTGCAGCAGACCCAGCTGGTATGGTCGGCAGGCTTTCACCTCCTTGTCCCAGCCGCAGTAAGGATCCGCAACGCAGCGGAAGCAGCTGTCATAGCGGCGGGCACACATGGCCATGTCGATCTGCTTCACCTGGTGATCGGTGGCCAGGTAGAGGGAGCCCGTCTTGTGGCTCAGGGTCAGCTCCCGGATTGGTTCGTTGTGCGGCGAGGCCTCGAAGATGTCCACCAGGTTGGAGTGCCGCTGGCCGTAGTGCATAAACTGCACTATCTTGTAAATGTGGCCCGAGGTTGTGGCCACAAAGTACACGAGGAACTCCTGGTTCAGCTTGTCGATCCGTATCCTGCGGGAAAAGCATCACGGGAGGGGAGAGAACAAAAAAAAAGAAAGAAAAGCAGCGTCAGTGGCAAGCGCTTAACTGAAAACACATCCTGCGGCACTTTGTTCACAAGTTCCGGCCAAGACAAAACATATTTCGCTGCCAGAACCACTGTCAGGACAGAGCCAGTCCAGGAGTCTGTGCACTCCACAAAAAATAATAGAGATAATTAGGTTTAAGGATATTTATAAATCGTTTAAGAAGATGAGAACATAATAAAGCCAAAATAACAAGCCTTAAAATAGATTTAAACCATACATCCGAATTTAAATAATATAAAAAGTAACTAACATACGTTTTTATGCTTTAAAAAAGTTAAAAAACAATAATAAAACTCCCTTTTATCTAAATAATAAATCCATTTTCTCCTCGTGTAGCCCCATATAGATTCGCATAAACCCGACAAATGTCAACAAGGATACTCCCATGCGACTGGCTCCGTGCCAGGCTGGCAGACAACTGGCTGGCAGCGCTAATGAATACGGCTCTCACTTACTTGTCCACCACCAGCTTGGTGAGGATGACATCCCGCTTGAAGAAGACCGGATTGCCAAATTCATGATCGACCGCCTTGTCCATTAGCGGATGTTTGCGAATGAAATTCAACACGGAGTCCGGCAGCGTGGCGGTGTCGTTGTGGCAAGTTCCCGGACGTGGCTCCGGCACTTTCGAGTTCAGCACGGGCAGCCAGGCGCTGTTCGAGGTGGCCTGCTCCTTGAATTTGCCTGGATGCGGGGAGAGGGGGTAAAAGAAAGCGGGGAGAGGAGGCGTCAGTACGGAGTTGAGTGCCGGCCAGTAGTGTGCTGCACTTAATTTATGTGTGTCAGTGCGGTGAGAGTGCTGATTTGTGGCACTTCGCACTCGGTAAATAAATATAAAATATACAATTTAAGAATCATTGCCACTGCTTTCAGGTTTATGCCAAATGGTTTCTGGATTAACATTCCATGAATACCATAGCCGGGGTTAATGAATTATAATTTAAAGTACTATTTATTGCTATTAATAAGTTCAAAACTGTTTAGATTCAGACTTGATTTACTTTAAATCTTTTATTTATTTCTCACTTTATGCTTTTCATAGCCTTAAAATATTAAAGTTAAGCTTTAATTTAATTAATTTTTAAAGTATCATCCGTTCATCATATTCAGAGTTGTGGCATGGCCTGTCAAGGATAAAATACAATTTAAGAATCATAGCCTGGCCTTCGAGTGCGGCTGCATAATCGTTTGTTGCCATAATTAATTGCTGTGGCTTTCCACATTTATTTTTTTGTATTTATTTTTTATCACACTCGCTGCTGTCTGTGCAACATGCCCGCAAACTTTTCGTAATGAATTTTAAGTGTATGCCAGATTTTTTT
>VNJN01000477.1:0-48649 GCA_008042485.1 Drosophila mayri | reverse complement strand
ATTTAAAAAAGTAACTGCATGTGCGGCCAGGCAACCAATTAAAGATGACATTTAATTGCCGCCACTGAATGGGGATTTATGCTGCGGGTATTAACCAGCCAAATCGCCTATATAGGCTTTAATTAAATGGAAGCGTCACCTTCTCCGCCTTTCCCGCCAATATATAAATAAAAATAACATTATTTTGCTAAACATCTTTTTACAGAGCTACACAGATTTTTTACATACTTGACATATGTATGCGTATAACAGAGATTCAGTAGCTTACAGCTGCTGGAATCAACGATTAAATGTTATCTGTGAGACCCTATGTTACTGATAATGTTGTGTTAAGCTTTAAAATATTGTAAACAAGCATGTATGACCGCATCAGTTGCCGGCCAAAAATGCTAAACAGATATTAAAATCAGTGGTCACTGTTGTCCGATTTTCTAAAAAACGTATGGATAGAAACTTATGAAATTCTCACCAAATGTTCTCTAATCCTTCCTTAGTAAGACAGTATACCGTGCATATGCGCACACTTCCGAAAATTTGAGTTATACGACTTACAGTTTTTTCTGCCCTGTTTTGTATGGAGCAGACCCCGAGGTGAGTCTACTGTAATGCAATTTTCTCAAAAACTTATGGATAGGATTGAATGAAACTTGGCAGGATATAACTACAATATATGTCCTTTATCCTGGCATACCACTTATATTGGCACACTTCCGATTTGCCGAGATATTGGAAAAATAGTGAAAACCCGATTTTTTAAAGGCTTTTTTTAATAGATCCAAAGGTCAAATACCCCCAAAACCAGTAAAAAACATTAGTAAATTTGGTTTTTAGTATTTATAAACTTTATTCAGTTTGATAAGGTGCCTTATTTAGAAAATAAATAAAATATGAAAAATTTATCCGTGTTCCATTTTCTCACCGTTCCATCTCGACGCTAACTCACCGACGCTAATTTGACGGACATGGAAATGTTGGCATTCAAAGATTATTTTTATCTGTAAAAATGTTACATTTACATTTTTACACGCATGAAATTTGAATTTCCATTTTGTTTAGCGGCGTTGCCAGACTGGCAAGCAAGAACATGGCTTGGCTCTGTTATTTTCCGATCTCGAAGTTAACATTAGCATTTTCCGTCTCCTTCTCGCATGTCCAGTATAAATTCTTTGTATTTTCTCGTTTTATTATTAATAACAATATTCAGATTTAGACTGAAGGCATACACATACAATTTATCTAATATATTATTTTACGCTCATAAATAAAGGGGCAGGGGGGAGACACGACACTCAGAAAAAGCTAATAAAAAAAAGACGGTAAAATTAGAGCTCGTTTAGGTGGAATTGCTCATTGGACATGTTGATCCCTTGTTATCCTAGAACATCTTCTTCCTCACCGCCGTGTAGCGCTCCATGTAGACATCGTAGCCGTCCAGGTCGGTGAATTGCTTTGAATTGAACAGGTTGCCGTCGACAGCCAAGTTGCAGATCTTCGAGTCCTTGAGGATGCGCGGCGTAAAGGCCGCCGCCTGCAGACAGTTCTCCTCCAGCCGCAACGTCTTCAGCTTACGGCACTCGGCCACATCCTCGGCCAGCGCCGATATCTGGTTCTGGTTGAGGTTCAGCTCGGTCACATAGAGGCCGCCCACCTCTGCGGGCACCTCGGTGATCCGGTTGCGCGACAGATCCAGCACGTCCAGCTGTTTTAGGCCGCACAGCATGCTGGGAAACTCCTTTAGCTGGTTGTTGCTCAGGTTCACCGTCTTCAAGTGCGTGCAATTGGCCAGCGTCTTGGGCAGCTTGGTCAGCAGATTGTCCATCAGCAGCAGCACCTCCAGCTTGACCAGCTCCCCGACCACCTCGTTGAGCTCCGCCAGCCGATTGCCACTCAAATTCAGATGCTTTAGCAGCGTCAGCTTGCCCAGTTCGTCGGGGACGCGCTCGAAGCGGTTCTCTGACAAATCCAGAGTTTTCAGTACATTGGGATAGGCTTTCAGCTGCGGCGGGAACTCCTGCAGGCGCTGCAGCGATATCTTCAAGATGCCCGTCTTCTGGGCCGTCTCCAAGTGCTGTTTGATCTGTTTGTTGCCCATCCTGAGGTGGCTACTGTCTCGCTCTATATCGATTCCACGCAACCCACTGGTCAGGTCAGCTCTCTGGCAATGACTAATGCGGTTCCCACAGTTGATTTCGTGGGCGTTGCTCCCCTCCTGTCCTTTGGCGTGTCAATAAAACGCCTGTCGCTCTGCAATTGCGTGTAATTACAAAATAAACACCGAATTATTTTTTATTTATTGCACAGTGTGCTCTCCAGGTTGCAATGTTGATAATACGGCAATTCCTACAGAAGAAGCGGGTTTTCTTCTCTATGGGAACTGGTCACACTTTAACTAAGCTTAGTCAAAGGGAAATTTCCATCACTTTTGGCGCAACATTTAAATAATAGAAACTATTTACCTGAAATCAGCAATTAATTAATTTAACTAATTAAAAATAAACCATTTTTATTGTAGCCTTTGCCTTGATTATCGTCACACAGCTTAATAAAATCAAAAACATAAAACAACAAACTCAAGTGGAAATTATTTTCGCCAGTTGTAAAAAGTTTTTATTTCATATTATATTTTAGTTTAAAATATATATATGCATATATAAAACCTTTGCAATTTTCGCCTAAAACTACACAATAAACTTAACATAGCGCATTGTATTCTTCTGTCTGCTTCTTTCCCCGAAAAAAAAATTGTCTCGAAACGCTTCCGACAAAACTCTACAAAACTATTATTATGAAAGACTCAAAAGCAATATTTATTATTATTATATTATTATCGGCATTGCCTCCAAAGCGTTTCAAATATTTCTCAATTTCAAGCAAAAATATTATCTCCTTTCCGTATTTGTCTTTTTTGGGGGGAATTTCTTCTCGTTTAGTGATGCAACTATTTATAAATAAAAGCTAGTTATTAAATTAAAGTTTAAAAATAGGAAAAAAAATTAATTTCTTTTTTTTTGCAGAAAAAAACAAGGAAAATCTCATCCTTTGTTATGTGTGTGATGGAAAAGCAATAAAAGGTTACATTAAAATAAAGAAGGGGATAGGATTTGATTGTCTTTTTTTTGTTTGTTATTTTCTGCCAGCGATTCGAGTTGTGATCATTGATTAATCCATGTTTATGATAGTTTTTAGGGGAGGCAGGGTGAGGGAGTGGGAAGTCAGGTCAATCACAGAACTACCAAAAGGGGGAGGGGACTGGGGAGCGCGTCCTGGGCTTGAGTTTCAACTAAGTAGTATGATTTGTGCTAAATAAAAATAATAATCCAAACAAAGGATATCCGGGGTGTCGGGTGTCGGGTGTCTGGTGTCTCTGGGTTCCAAAAAGGTTACGTCAAGGCTATGTCAGAGGATTTTCTGGGCATGGGCTGGGTATGATGTATCATTCGGCGGCGGTCATCATCAGGAGGATCCCGCGAGACTCAATTACTTGGCACGGTCATGCTTGGAGGGCTCCACCTGCTTGGCAAACTCGCTCATCACATCCTTGTAGATCACCGGATCGAGATTGCGACCCAGCATATAGATGAGCCACCAGTCGCCAACGTCCAGCTTCCGGGACAGCGAGCGACAAATCTCCATGGGAATCATGCGATTGCGGGCATTCAGCAGACGAGGCCGGAATTTTGGCATAAAGATGATGCAGGCGCTGCCAGAAAACAATGAAAATTAAGTAAAAACAGCTGGCAAAGCTTAGAGTGACAATTATTCTTACCGGAAGACCATCAATCCGATGAGCAGGACAAGCAAAATCCAGAACCAGAACCAAATGAACACATACGTCTTCTCGTTGACAATGTTCAGCGGGAGGATGCAAAGGGAGTCGTGCTTCTGCAGGGATCCAGAGGCACCATACTTGTGGAAGGTGCACTTGGTGACCCTGGGGAAGACATATACCATGGGATCCACACGCTGCTCCTGCGGCACATCCGACAGTTTCATTATGTTGGTGCCGTACGAAAGGAATTCGCCATCAAAGAAGCGATTCATCAGATACATTTGTACAATGATGTTCACGCAGCAGAGCACCTCACAGGCCCAGTACCGGATGGCGTACAGCTTGTGGCGCTATGAAAGACAGAAGTATAGAAAGATTAGAATATATTTAAGAGATTTCGAAAGACAGAAGTATAGAAAGATTAGAATATATTTAAGAGATTTCGAATTAGAAGAAGCTCTCCTACCTTTACATGCTTGATCAGATAGTCCAGCAGGGCATCGCGCTTGGCCTCCTTTTCCTCACGAGTGCAGATCGTTATGTTCAGACCCATCACAATCATGCGCATCAGGCCGCCTTCGAATTTGTTCCACAGAAATTTGGGCGTATAGCAAGCCATCGCCTGGAATTAAGAATCAAGAGAAATATATTAGAGATTACATATTGAAATCGTGTGGTTCAGGAATGTGTTTACATATTTTAACAAACACATTTTATTGAAATCGATGACACATTCTTGTGTTGATCTTGGGTTGTCGCAATTGTTGTCTCGTTTGTTGTAATTGCCACCGTTGTGTTTGCTATTTAGCAAGTCATTAATTATATTTGGTATTTCACAAGTCCGAGCACTAAGTGCCGCCAGTGTTTCACTCGTATATATACGTCACTTGGGCAATACGTTGACCCATCGGCCCCGCCAACCAGATCACAACAGTCCCAGTTCCATGCCTATTCCCATTACCATTCCCATCCCACGATCGAGGATAGATCACGTTTAAAAATGGTTCAGAGAAAGGTCTTGGAAAATATAGCAACTCAAACCGAAAATATATAGATTTTTATAGCTTGAAAAAGCTTATTTTATGTATTCAAAATTATATAAGTTTACAGGGAATATATTTCTTTTCTTTCACTGTAACATAGCAGCCCCCTATATCTCTCTATATGTATATATATCCGCACATGCCATGCTCTCAATTGAACTTAATTGAAGCGATTGTTGGTGGCGTTGAAGAAACGAGAGCACTTCTTCGGAAAGTACAGCAAAAGGTTGGGTGGCTTTTTTCTTCAAATCATAAAGATTAATCAGAAAGATTGGAAAAATAAAATAAATACATGGACTTCTAGTAGTGACTAGCCTTTAACCCTTAGTTTGATTTCTGAATCTTTCCTAATCATCTCATCGAATGGCCTGGGATCTCACCTGGAAGAAGAGCACAAAGCACACCCACTGGTAGTAGGTGTAGTACTTCTTGGCGTCCTCATCACCAAAATCATTAGCCACGCCGGGATGAGCCACCTCGCGACCAACCTGTTAAATAGAACGGAAATATATTAAATAAATGGAAATATATTCTTATTTTAAAATTAAAATTTATGTAGTTTCCCTTTATTTAATTTTACTTTTGTTTTTCTATATTATATATTAATTAGTTATGCATTTTCTGCTAAGAAAACCCTATGAAAAGTAAAAAATTAAATATATTTGTAGAGGAAAACCCAAAAACTAATACCGAAAATAACTGAATTAAATATAAAGTAATAATTATTATTTCTAAATAGTCTTTCCCTAGATTTCTGTAATTAATCCCGACCAAACTTTGTTTATTTTTCCAAAACACAAGCTCATTTATTTAGTTAGTAAGTAGTAGTTGCCACTTGAAGGGTAATTTGATCGGTGATCGGCACACTACAACAGCCAAAAAAAAGCTTTCCACGAAATCGGACAAATATATATCCGTGGCAAAAGGGAGGGAGGGAGGAGAAAGGGAGTTGAGACTGTTTGCTGCCCTTCTCACATATGAAATATGAGAGCCTGCATCCTGCAGAGCAGACAGATTGCACTGGAAAAAATGTTTAAAAAATTGTTTATGAAATATTCAACAGGTTTTTAAGTCCGTGTCAGGGGAATTGATATTTATCTTTGGAATTTATAGAGTTTTTAATCAAAAATTGTATACTTTCAATGCTGTCAAGGGAGCCACAAAAAGCTTAAAGTTTACATTTGATATTCCCTTTTCGTTGAAATAAATCAAGTGAGCTGCTCCTGTGGGAATCCAATTTCGGGGTATATTTTGGCATTTTTGATTTTGTTTTATTTTATTTTTATTTTTTTGTGTTGTTTGCTCAGTGTTTTAGTTTCTTTAGTACAAAATCGCTGCGCTGCTGCATGGCCCGCAGCTGGAAAGAGGAATATTATTAAGAAGACCGGACAACGCCCAGTTTATAATTGCTTTATAGGCCCGGGCGGGCACAAATGATGAGTGTACTATGTATACCTGAGCTATAGGTTATAACTCTACCTTGGAGCTGGAATTGGAGTCGGGAGTCGGACGTGTCTCGTGTACCGGAGAAGGCCCTTTCTTGACAGGCAGACAAAAACCCAACAGAAAGAACAAAACAAAAAAATATATACATCTAAACGGAAAAGGATTTCTGAAAGGAATTCCTGAATGCCAGATTAATTGTCTGACATCCGCCACTAGAGATGAAATGGAGCCGGAAATAGGTGAGCTTTGTTTAATGAAGGTAAATACATCTTGAGAAAAGAGTGTTCAACAAAATATATTTCAAGTTGTAGAAATATTAACAACGAAATACTTTAATATTTAAGTATTATTTAAGGCACTCAATTAACATTTAAAAGGTTAAATAAATCGTTCATAAACTTATCTCACTTTCGAATATATTCAAAAACAAAAAAAAAAACAATTTTAATGTTTTTAAAGCTAAGAAATTGTATAATTTAAATTTACCTAAAGGTTCCCCTTAAATTGAAAAGTCCTTTTGCATTTTCTCACCTGTCTGCGAAAGGCATCCGGCATGGTAAAGGTGCTGTGAATCCAGCAAAAGGTGTTGACCACATGCGGGGGCACACCGTTGACAATGCAGCTGATGGGCTGACCCACATACTGGGTGGCGGTGATGATCAGGCTGCAGGTGAGCAGCAGCACCGTGGTAAAGGAGTTGTGCAGACGAAAGACGGCATTGTCCGTCTGAATGTCCTGCCACTTGAGGTAGCTCTTGAGGCTACCCAGCAACTTGTACATCTTGTCAGGATATCGAGAACCGGCAGCAAATTAGGGTTTAGGGTCAAGGGATCTCGGCTTAAATATCTTCCACGGCTTCGATGGGAGAGAAAAGTGTTAAGCGTTGCCGGTTTTTAATTTCCTCTTGCCGGTTCGGGTTTTGTTTCGGTTTCTGCTCTCCCTCAGCCTTCGATGCATATCAACTGAAAGTGCAAGGTGAAATTTATTATAAATAATATGAAAGAAATATATATATCTAGATGCATTTAATTTAATTTCTGTGTAGGAAAACAAGGCAAATACCAGCTGCTATCTGCGGTATCTGTGAAGTTCAGGGCGCTGATTGGAAAACAAGCGACGAGGCGCAGTTTGAAGTTCGCCGAAGAACCGACGAAGCATCATTTTGTGCTGCGCAAGGAGCAGCTTCTGATTGATAAATGTCCACAGCAAGCGAGTATCTTTTTATCTTTTTTTTTTGTGGCATAAATCAACATCAACTAATAGAATCTTGAGACGGTTTCAATTTCAATTAATGCTACATTTTGCAGCCGGAGCAGAGCTGGAGCCCTCTCTGACTCTCTCTCAAAAATTGATGCGCCATTTAAGTAAACCAATTGCCATTTGCTCCACTTGCCTGCTGTGTGGCCCGTTGGATTCCGAGACCGAGACTGAGACTGAGACTGAGCCAGAGACGGAAAACGCCGTTGAGGTTTCAAGTCTGAGACCAGGTCTGAGGCAGAGACAACTCTGTCTGTCCGGGAGAACATCACAGATGTATCTCCCAGCATCTTGGGGGCAATGCACCTCCAATGGGCCTCCTCTCTGTGTCTCTCTCTCTCTGACACTCATTCTTTTTCTCTGTCGCGATCTATCCAGCGATCCCAGCGATCTCTGTGCAACGCATTTGACCCAGGCGCCACATGGGGACCCCGTCTCAATTATGTTAAATCGTTATGGACTCTTTGACTTTGAGGTGTTTGATTCTTTCCACTGATACTACCTCCCCCCTAGGCAATTGTTTATCAATCAAAAATATATATATGTCATGGTAATATCGATTGGAATTTATAGATTTTTGTTGCTGCTTACTATTTTCAATAGATATTTAAATAAATGATATTAAGATGAAGTTTAATCAGATCAATTTTTACTTGCATATTTTAGAATTTCTGCAGAACAGTATATAGTTTAAATTCCATATTTATTCCAGTTAATATAAAAATACAAAAACAGCAGAGTACATAAAATACATTTGAATGCAATTGCTGTGACCTTTGGTTGCAAAACAATTGATGGAGCTGCTGACACCTAGCTGGGGAGCGCACCCCCCTTTTTTTCCACACCTGGCAACGAGTCCAAAGCTAATGACAATTTGCACAGCTTAATTTCAACAAAATTCGCGCCAAAAACAAAAACACTTGCTGCTGCTGTCGGTCGGCCCATGGCCTTGGCAATGAAAATGCCTGGCAAAATGAAGGAAAATCAGCAAACACAACAAGTGCAGCCAGCCAGCCATCATGTGTGGGGGGAAACATACATATATATCTATATATATGTTAAGAGTTAAGTGGCGGAGGGCTGCAGCAGTGGTTTAGGGGGAGAGGAGGCCTGCAGTGGGCGGTGGGCCATTGTCAGCGGAGCCAACGGAGCGTTGAGGAAGCGCATACAGCTGGGCCCAGGAAGGAGGCAATTTATGCACGCAATGGGTTAAGAGGGGGAGGACCAGCGAGAGAGGGTTAAGAGCAGCTCACTTGAGGAGCTTTTTGTTTCTGTTTACAGGCACTTAATGGGAATGCCAACGACAGAGCAGCATTCGAGTTTCGGCTGAATGAGAACCAAAGGAACACCATCGGAATGTTGATGGATTTTACAAAAGAAATTCATTTGTTTCAATTGGGAGTATCATTATTTTTTATTGGTATATATGTATATATTATTACGTTTGCCAGATCCAACGAAATTATTAATTTTTTACCAGAAGAATGTTTACCAATAATAAAACGAGAATTTTTTTACAAATAGTGCTCTAAAAAAAGCTAATAGGCTGTCTAGATATTCTTTTAAATATTTCCCATTTTGAAACTTTTTATAAAACAATAAATTAGAGTTAAGTTTAAAGAAAAAGAAATCATTTGCTTTTAGCACTTCACCTGAAATCTTTCTATATTATTTTTAGCAGCTGTTTCATTTGGCAAACATTTAAAATTTAGCACGCTCGCTGTTGTTGTCACCTGCGGTGTGTGTGCTTTTAATTTTTATTGCTTTTGTTTTTCTGCTGTTTAGAGTTGTTTGCACACACTTTGTTGCTGCTGCTGCCTCATGTCGGGTCTTTTGAAAGCTTTAACATGCTTAACCTTAACATGAATGCAAACAGCGCACGAGAACTGCGATTGCCAATGCAATTGCAATGCCAGTTGCATTCGGAATCTGTGCTGCATTTATTTATTTTATTTATTTTTTACTAGAGTCTGTGCCAGAGACTGACAATCTGACGGACCAACTTAATTACATTCCCAGCTGTACGAGCTGTACTCCCAAAGACCTGGGTTTATTCATTTTCATTAGGGTTTGGTTTGAGTTTGTTTTGTTATTTGGTTAGCAGCTGGTCACCAGAGCGGAAGTCGCCCTTCGGGGAGTGTTACGTGCAAGGGATGGCATTTGTGGAAAACAAAAAACAAAAACACGTCTCACGAAGGCCACTCAGGAAATGCCAAATACAGGAGATCACTTGCTACAATTTATAAAAACTAATAAATATTCCAAAGTCATTATAAAAACCAACTTTCCTTTGAGGTGACAAGTATTTATGGGGAAAAAATATAAAAATAAAAGCTCAACTTGAATAAAATTCAAAATAAAATATACAGACAATATATAAGTACATTTTCTCCATTAAAAAACCCCTTTCCTAGTCTTAAACTGATCATATAGAAACACCATAGCCTCACGCTGCCATCTCTATCGCTCTATGTAGGCGACAGCTGGCCCAAAACAAACCGGGTCGGTCATCCCATTCCATCTAGTAGCAACTTAGCTTGCATTCACTGGGGAGGATGGCTTGAGGATCAGAAACCGCAAAATAACGTGCACTTAATAGGGATACTCAGGGTAGTATATGTATATGCACTCGGGGGGAAAGGTTACTAAAAACAGCGACTTGGTAGTTAGTATAAGCTTCTCCTCCACGGAGACTTCTCTCTCCCGGCTCGGTTGGCTTCTCTGATTGGAGACACATGCTCGAAAACAATGAGTGGCTACTGTTCTGCGTCACCTAAATTGACCATTTCCGCTTGGAGGGGGGAAGAATGTGTGGCTTGAGAGCGGCCTGTTCGGGAGGGCGGGGGATGTCTCTCAAAAGCGGAGAGATGGGATGCCATAAATGTCGCCGAACCCGTTCAGACTCCAGACTTCTAAGGTAAGCCAATGCACTGTAAAAAAACTAACAATCAAACCAAGAGATAATCTATAAATTTGTATTATTTTTTGGGCTATTTTTAACTCTGGATAAATTTCTTTTCGAAACTATATTTTGACTAGAATTAAAATTAGTTAACAATATTCATTTCCTGTGTAGACAGAAAACAAATAAATGATGACGTTTCAAGCGATTCGTTGGAAATAATGAAAAGAGGGGAGCTAGCAGCTAATAAGACGGACATCAAAGAGGAAAATGTTTAGAAGAAACACAAGAAAAAGCAGGAAGATCGCTGGATAAGGGGGGGAGGCCCATCAAATCGTTTGGGTGGGAAAAAATATCAGCTCTCCATGGGGAAGTAAAAAATTATTTCGATGCGGAGACAAGAAGTTAATTGTAGAAATAGGATAGGAGAGAGAAATCAAATAAGAACCGGAAATATATTGAGATTGGGAAAATAGGAAAAGGTAAAACAATTACTGAGGTTGGTTAAGATGGGAAATATGAAAAATAGAGAAAGGAAAATTATAGGGATATCTTAAAGAATATAAGGAAAATAATTATCGTTGAGACTTTAACCAGCAGAAAAGGCAGCCAAGCTCTTACCGAAGATGAAGTAAATTATATAATATTTAACTAAATTATATGTTAAGTATGTAATTTTTTATTTTTTTATATATTTTTTTTCAGCTTGCAGAATGATACATTATATACAAATATTTAATAAATAAATAAATTTGATAAATTTACATTAATATGAATATAATAAATATTAATACAGAATCTTTGAAATAAATAAATAACTAAATAATCAAAGATTTATATAAAATATACCCCCCCGTAACCCCTTGCTGATCACATGACCAATTGGCTCAAATGGCTGCTAATCAAGGTAATCAAAGTACCGCCTCAAGGCTGACATATATGTAGCTCGTCAATCTCTGGGTGGAGATTATACAACTAAATCTAAGCTAGTCGCTCGCTTCGTCTCGCTTGCTCGCCAGGGAAAGCTTGGCTCAAAAGCTTGTCGCCAGCTGGTGGAAAATGCATTTTCTTATTCTTAATCTTTGCCACGCTCGCTATGCATACATATAGTTTTTGTTTTTGTATCGTTTAGATTTATTGATTTAGTAAACTTACGCAGAATACCGTTCCTTGGCGAGCCTTCTCCTTATCGCCCTGCTCCTTCCTTGGTAAGCTCGGTTCTGTTTTTGTTTATTCTTTTTATTGTATTTTTTGTTGTTGTCACAGCATGGCGCGCGCGGTTATGTGTATGTGTGTATCTGTGCGCGAGCGAACGAGTGAGTTTCTGTGTGAATGGTATTTATTTGTGTTTGTTACCGTCGCCTGCTTCTTCTTCTCCAGCTTCTCCTTGCCTCCTCAGGTTCTTCCTCCTCCTCACGGTTTTTGTGTGTTTTTCGAATCAGCTGCCAGGTGGCCGTAGAATTAGCATGGAAAAGGTTCGCTACGGTTCTACGTACGCTCTCCTCCTGATTATTTTCATTTAAGACAAAAAAAACCCGACCAGCAGAAGGCGAGGGGGAAATCTCGAAATTTAACCGCGCACACAGCAAACTCCAACAAACAACAAAAAAAAAAAAGAATGAAGAAACGCCAAATGCGCAAGGAGATTTTTCGAGTTGTCGTCACAATGCAAAAACCGAATTTTATAGCACAACAAATGCCGTTTGGCGAACGCAGCACAAAATTGTAATAATTTCCTCGGATTTCGGATCGTATATTGTTACGTTTTTCGGTGTTGTCTTTGATTTTTCCAGCTCCGTGTGCGTTTTCTCCGTTTTTTCGGTGTTTTTTCTGTTTTCGAGTCGCCGTCGCCGTCGACTGCCGCTTGGTTTTGGATTCACATGCGCCCGACTCAAATCAAACTCAACGCTCAACGCTCGCCGCTCAGTGTTCAGTGTTCGGTGCTCGGCGCTCGCGGTCTCTCTTTGCCTGAGCCGCCGTCGCGTCTCGCTCACACACTTTGAGTGCGTTTGAGTCGCTCTCTTTCTCTCACGAGCTATCTCTTCTCTTGCATCTCCAGCCAGCGCTCTTCCGCTCTGTCTCTCCAACACTCCTTCCCCCCTCGCTCCGTCTATATTTGTTTATTTAAACGAATTAAGCCTTAAATTAAACTGATCGCTAGCAATGAACTAAAATTGGAGCAGCAATTGCCCAGGAGAAATACGTACATATACATACATATGTATTGTCCCCCCACACACACACACCACCCCCTCTTGAGCGCCCTTTTGTTACCTTTCCTTTTCTTAATTTTTTGATTCGTATTTCCATTCGTTTTGACCAGCTTTTCTTTTGTTTGGCTTTTTGAGAAGTTAAGGTTATGGAAAAAGTAAGGAAAATTACGAAACTTCACACATATTCATACAAATTCATTCATATTCTGTCATTTATGGATATTTTTATTAATTCTTTAGGTACATATTTAACACATAATATTAAAACATTAAAAAATGTAAATAATATATTTCTTTTAGTATATACAAGTGGCTTAAAAAGTACTCTGCACTTTGCGGACTCTGGGAGGTGAGCTCATCTCGAAATTAAAGATGCATTAATTAAAAACAAACCTGATTTGGGAATAATATATTTATTAAAGAACAAAATACGACATTTTCGAGGGGAATTTGGGGCAAAACTAGAAAGTTTCATTGGTTGAAATAATATAATAAATAGATATTTCTGGATTCATAAGAAAACTTTTAACAAACTATATTTAAGAATACAAACTTGTGCTGATAATTTATTTTTAGATAAATAAAACATAAATTTAAATATAATTTTTACGTATTAAAACTGAGCTTAGAGTTATTAAAACATTTTATTATTTGATTTACATTGTTTATTTTTAGCGAAGAAAATAAATACAAATCTTTTGATTTTTAAACTCCGCTTAAAATTTTATTATATGATTTTTTTTTGTATCTGGCAAGTAAGTAGCTTCAGCACATGCGATTCCCCGGATTCCCAAGATAGATCAGATTCCTATAGGAACGTGCTTCTTCTCGAAAACCGTCTGATATTGGATCCCCATTGGAGCTGACTCCTTCGGCGTGTGCGCACACTTTGTTTCTGTCTGTCAGTCACTCAGTCAGTTAGTCATTGAGGCAGTTAGTCAATCGGCCAACCATTATGCCCCTCAATATGGGCGGCTCTCGAGTTACAGTTATGTGCCATATGTACATGGGTATATATGCTATATGTAGATATATCGATGTGCCGAGAGTGCTTGCCATTGCAACCGCATTTAAGCCCGATTCCAATCGAGTCAAGCTGAATCCCTTCCCGTCCCTTTTTTCGCCCCTTTTCAGGTTTTGTCTTATATTTCGGCCAGAGGCAGGCATAAAATGGGGGGTTTTTGGGGGGTCAAAACTCCAACGAGTTTTTAAGGTAATTAAATTTATGAAATATTAAAATTATTATAAGTTTTTTGGGGTATATCACTTATTAAATTGATCGAAAAATTTAGTCAGTTTGATATTAAAAGTAAATGCAGATGTAAAGCTAGTTTTAAGACAATAAATTATAATATTAGAAGGCTTGAGACATTATAAAATAAACAATTTATATAATATTAATCCCTACAAACATTGCTTGGCCCCACCTCTGCTTCCTGGCCCTAAAGAAATCGGTCCCCCATCCACATTTGTATCATGCGGCGAGTTCGTGTTGCCTTTAATTTAAAATTAAGGCTTTTTTCGGGCTCGTTCGTCTTGACATGGCCTTTTTTATGGGGCTACAATAAACTGCGCACTTTCTGGCATACAAAAAGAAATCAAAACCCCAAGCCAAAAGAAAAAAAAAATTAAGACAAAAAAATGAGAAAGCTTGGAAAAAATGTTAAGTGCGTTGTCATTGCCAAATGGAGGCCCGATTGAAGTTTGGTGTTGTCCGGAGTTGGAGGTTTTATGGATACAATCTACGATCAGGGGATATAGCCCACGCACGTTTAAGCGGGAGTTTCATTAACCTGGCGGAAGACTGTTAAGCGTAACTCAGGAGATGCATGTTAGACCTTAGAATGTGTAAATGTAAAATATTTATAAATTTTTCATTACATTTTTACATTATTAATATTTAACAAATGTTTAACATTTAAAATTTTATATAAATAAAAGAATATACATATTTAAAGTCCCCATAATGCGTAGAATTTTCTATCTTCTTTTTTACATTAAATTCTCGATTAAAAAACAATAAATAAAATATAGAAAAATATATTATTAAAGAGATATTTGAGAAAAAATTATATTATATTTTTAAAAACATTATGAACTGTGTAATACCTTTAAAACATGTTAAAGTCCATGTAATTTTAAAAGGATTGTTTTAATTCCTATATTGTCCGTTAATAAAAGTTTTCCGATATGAAAATATATTCAAAAATTAAATTAAAAATAAATAATAATTGAAGCAAGTCATTTTAATGAATTATTTCAATATGCATATAGATTTTTGTTTCCCAAACATGCGTGTGGTGCACAAAGGGAAACGTATCGGTGTCATTGGTGGCTCCTCACCTGGCCAAGTGTCACGTCTGTCGCAATCTGGCCATTAACCACACGACCCCCCGGCCCCCTTGGCCCGCCCCCTCGCTGCCCATGTGGTGGCATTACGACCAGGTATCGCCGCGGTATCGATACCGATGGTTGTACGTGAGCGGGAGCACGAACGTCGTTGATTTATCTCCGTGTGTTGCAACTGCAACATGGACCATCCTGTGCTCTTTCACTCTTTTCCGCACTCAAAGAGCACGCTGTCTCTCACTCCTGGAAGTGCTCTGTCCCTAAGAGAGGATGCTAAACGAAAGTCACTCATTTGTGCAACTCGCTCAGCTGCAGCAGCTGCTCCTGTTTTTGCCACTTCCTTTTTGGGTTGTTTCCGTAAAAGAGGCGAATAAAGGAGGAGGAGGAGGAGGAGGAGGAGGAACAAAAACAGACGGAGGGTGAACTGTGATAGGGGGGGAGCTGTATTTAAAGAGGGGGTTGCAGATTCCTTTTATGTCTGGCTCTACACAAAGAGAAAATTGGGGAAGATCAGGACTTTAAAGATCGATTTTAACTATTAAAAAGAACTCCAAATATTTTATGCTCCTAAAAAAGGATTATATATAAATTTTAATTTTATTTTGTTTAATGAATTTATTATTTAACTCGCTGAGAGATCGGTACTTAAGTAGTTGAGTGGAAAATACTGGAAGACAAAAGACAAATCTGCCAGCAGGGACCCCAGCATCCCGTTAAACATCCCAGGAATTCTATATATAGAATGTGAGCCCAAGCATCTGTTTTCAAGAACTCAAAGATCGTCAAAGTGCGCGGAATGGAAATTCATCATGTAGGCAGGCAAACAATCATCTAAAGGTGCTTAAAATAGAGTATCTTTTGGGTGGAAAGAAGGCTATCGAACATTTCTTTTACGATCGTTAAAATTTTCCCAAGAAAACATCAGTCTCTAATAGTTTCGTTCCAAAGAACATATAGTAGAAAGTTTCTTAGCCCAGAAATGAATAATCAGGGAGATAAACAACCCTTAAAAAGGATTTTTATGCATGGATTACTTGAATGTTCTTTTATATATTTAAATCTAGAAAATCATTATGATGTTCATAAATGTTTAACCATTTTACGAACCACTTATCTTCTACAGAATGCATCAATAAACACTCAAATGTATTTCTTCATTTTATTTAATTGACCTTTTTGAGGCCTCTTCAATTGTTTTACATATGCCCAACTCTGCTTTCGAAATCGGTCATTAAGCGATCAATTTGACGAGCATAAAGAGTACATTGACTTATCGCCAAGTGATCTTTTCTCGCATTCCTCTAGAGTTATACAAATTAACCGAAAAAACGATCTTTAGAGGCATTTAAATGCCTAAGAAAACGTCTCCCCCATGTAGCACTTGACTTTTTCTATTTCCCCTCCCCCGCCATTAGAGATCATGTCCAACATCAGGCCCATAATGAGGTGGAAATTCGTGTTTCCATAAGTGCGGATCGCAATGACTCAATGCCAGACTGATGGACGAGTGATCGTTGTGAAATGTTCTCCCTTCTGGCCACGTGCATTCCAAACGCGGCCTCCGCGATTCAAAGTATCCAAGTATATATGGGTCCGAAACAAGAAAGCCTGGCTTGGCTTTCAATTACCAACTCG
Organism: Drosophila mayri; assembly: GCA_008042485.1. NCBI lineage: Eukaryota > Metazoa > Arthropoda > Insecta > Diptera > Drosophilidae > Drosophila > Drosophila mayri. The sequence continues at coordinate 32,035 of VNJN01000477.1, read as the reverse complement.
TCTTGGGCTTGGCTTGAGCTGGCTTCTTTTCAAATGCTTGGGTGAAAGAGGGTGGTGGTGGTGGGTTTGGTTTGGGCTTGATCGGTTGACAATGCCAGTTCTTTGGCCACGCTTTTTCCTTCTTCGTGAAGAATCAGTGGAAGAAGCGCAGAATGAAGTTGAATGCCCTCGTTTTGGTTTGGAGTTGCTCACTCCATGGAAAAAGAACCAGATTGTGGGGGGGCACCATGGAAAAACCAAGCTTCAGACACCCTAAATGGCTGTTTCTCTGATAAGAAATTTGTAATTCTCTTAAATTTAAACACCCAATTTACCCCAAAATTTTTTTTAAATTTTAAAATGTTTAATTTAATTTAAATTTAACGTGAAATCCCCCAATTCAAAAAGTCATTATACCCGATTGGGTAAGGGCATATAAAACCACCTAAGAAAGCATACCAAAAATGCCAACCGAAGACCTCAAAGTTGGGAAACAAAACACAGAAGAAGAACAAAGAGCTGAGCTCGGCTGCTTTCTGTATCTGTGTATCTGTATCTTTGTGTCTGTGAGCGTGTTTGTTTGCTAGCGTCACGTACAAAATACCTTACCTGTTGCTGGCTGCACAACAAGTTTCAGGTGGGGTCAGCGCCGATAACCGATAAGTGTTAACCCCGGCCCCGATTGACGATCAACGATAACGAGGGCGCCAGCACAGGACCTACGATAAATGTATCTCATGGATAAACCAGCTATAGCCCTAGGAGTTAGCCCTAACCCTGCCTAGCTGCCTGGCAACCGGTTTCCACTGCCAACAGCAAACAAGTCAACAGCCGAGACAAATGGGAGAAAAAGAGAGAGCCAAGTCAGAGTCAGAGATGCCAAATTGAATTACCAAAAATATATTGGAGGCTACCAAGTTATATGGAATTTATAAAAGATATTAAATTTATGGCGAATTTTACGTTTTTAATGTTTAATATATATTTGTAGTCCTGTTAGCCAGTTGGATCTAGCTTGGAGTTAGCCCAATAGTAAGATTAGTTACGTAGTTTTTAAATAAAAAAATCACCCAAAAATATATGATTAGTTTATTAAAATGAAAAGTAACCCTGAAGTCTAGTCTTTAACTCTCGTGTTTAGACTTTCACTTCTACCAATTCTGTAAAAAGTTATGGTAACAGATCTGCACTAAGGCCGGCTTAATCTCCTATCAAAATAGTTAAGAAAATATTTCAAAATTTTAAACAAAAATTCGTGGTGACCTACGCTTGACCTCTGGCTAGAATCGAGCCAATCTGGCCAGCTCCCTCTCTCCATCTCTGTCGCTGTCTCTAGCGTTGCTCTCGGCCACCGCCCGCTATCCCCCCTCCCTCGCACCCTGGGCCGCTTGTTGGCCCCAGTGAGTGAATCGAAACGAAATGGAACGATGGAAACGAAGCGAAGTCGCACCACCGTTTCAGTCCCAGTACGGACTTGGGCATTTGCTGACGACGCTGACTGGCTAAGGCAATACTCGATATTTAATACCCTAGACTGCACGCCCGTGACGCAATGACCTCCTCGGCACCGGGCGCTCGCCGCTCTCCCGTCATGATGACGGGGAGCCTCCTCCTCCTCCTGCTGCTGGGCCTGCTGAGCCTGCGAATGCCCACAGTGGAGGCCATCGATTGCTACGTGTGTGATACGAGCGATACAGAGCAGCCGTTCCAGTGCGGCGAGTGGTTCGAGCGTTACGACGAGCCGGATATCCAGCCCCAGAACTGCTCCAGCGTCCATGGGGCCCAGTTTTGCGTGAAGCATGTGGGCCGCTTCGAGGGCGGCATTGGGGCCAAGCGATTCTGCAGCTCCAAGGATCTGGGCAACTACTGCGACTATGTGCGGAACAAGGGCGACCGCATGGATTACCGCAGCTGCATCTACACGTGCGACACGGACGGTTGCAACGCGGCCGCTACGGTGGGCAACGGTATATGGGGTGTGGCCGCCACAGCAGCACTAGCAGCGGCGCTTCTCACTCCCACCTCTTGGGCGCGGTGAGGGTGATAGAGAGAGCGCGTGAGAGCGGGACAATCAATCAACAACAAAAAGCTTTGTAAACAACACACTGAAGCCGCATCACAACGTTTTTTTTTTCATAGCCCTTAAGCCTCTGTTAATTGTAAGTTGTAATAAAGAAACTGACGCACAAACAAAACACACAAATTTAGTATAGAGAAAAATCACAAAAACAAAACAAAATAAATAAAAACCAAAAACAACAACAACCCACGAACGAAGAAACGAAAAGAGAATTAAGAAAAAAAAAACCTAACACAAAAGATGTTTTCATTTGGATCGCGCTGGGCTTGAAACGAAGGCCGAGAGCGGGAAACGCTTGGCTATGGAACAGCGGCGGCCGCAGGTGAGACAGATGTAGATACAGATACGGATACATCCTACAGATGCTCTCTAGCACTCAATTCTTCAAGCTCTCCTCGCTCGCTCTCTCCAAGCCACGCTTGCGCAATTTGAGTGCTTTTCGAATTTGAAGAGAATTTAATTCCAGAAAAAGGTTAATACCTGAATTTCATCATAGTTTTTAAAATTTGGTATTAGGAGAAAGCCAGGCTAAGTTAAATATATTGATAAAGGTTTTGTAATAGAGGTTAGAGGCCAATAAATAAAATAAATAAGATACATATACATACATATCTCTTAAATACTTAGATTTGAGTTTTTGGATTTTCATTTCATGAGATTTACCTTTATTAAGATTTGTTTTTCTTTGGATTCTTTGGATTTTTTAATATTTAATAAAAATAAATTATATACATCTTTTTTTTAGAAATAAAACCATATCTGAACATTTTAGTAATAAACTTGATACCATTTATATATACATACATAGCATCTGAAGAATAATGAAATTCTCGATTAATTGATGCTGCCCCTAGATGATGTTTTTTGGACCTGCTCGAGGAGCACCTTGACTACTCAAAAAGTCGGATCTTTGATCGGCAACTGTGACATAGTTTCATGAGATCTGAGCTCTGAGTTCCCCACGGAATCGTCAATGCACTTGAAATAAATTAGGCTAACAATTTTAAATATTTATAAAATTGAATCTATATTATACAACTTTTATATCGAATAAAAAAATACAATGCAATTCAGTATAATACTTTACCTACAACTCTTGTCTGTTACCTTTCTCTTTATAACTTTAGATAGAAAATATTTAAAAAATTCAAAAATTTCCCCCTTATTTTCTTTTTCTGTGCGGTTGAAGATCAGAGATCTGCCTGACCTCCGATCGAACGGCGAATGCAATCAATCGGAATTGGATTTGACATATTCCTTCGTTTGGCAATTGGACGAGATCATTTAAGCCAGCACAATTTACGGCTGATTGATTAAGCTCAAAGAGAGCGGCAAAGTAACCTGGACACGGCACTACCTACCCGTAAGTCCCATACGGCCGTACTCCCCGTACGGACAGTTCAACGGACGGAGAGACAGACGGACAGTTGCGTAATTGCTTAAATTGAAAGCGCCTTGAGGCGCTATCATCATTGGGGCATGCGACACTAATTCGCGCTGGCCACCGATCTCGGTGACAGAGCCCAAGCAGCCCAGAATAAGTATACAAATAACGACAATGTAGACACTTAAAACCGAAGATCAACGATCTGTGAGATCCATAAGCTATAATGGGGAAAATATACATTTTATTTCATTTGAAGACTCAATGAGACTCTTGTTCTCAAGAATAGAAAACAGCTTCTTAAATGGTAAATTATTAATTCAATTTAATTTAATATATTAACAAATTAATAAAGTATATGTTAGATATTTTCTAAAACTTTTTCCAAGTGAAGCAGAGGCATCGGAGACCGAGCACAATTTTTAATCGCATCGCGTCGATTCTTTATCAGCATTTCAACTGTCACATTTGCCCTGTCTCCTATCAATTTCCCATTCTGGCCCCTCTGCTTCCAAAGATTTCCAGGGGGAAGAAAGAAAACGAAATACAGAAAAAAAACAAATTCTATTTTTTTTCGGAACGAACATAGAGATAGGAACGAAGGTTGCTTACAGGTTGATTGAGGGGTGTTATGGTGTTAAATGGGATGGAATAATGTGTGTCTGACACCGAAAAGGTATCCCCAATGAAAGGTGGGGTTAACTCATCATAACTTCCTATATACTATATACGTCCAGGCTTTGGTAACCATCACATGGAGGTCTTAACTCAATTGCGTAAGAAACTCGTGGGATTATAAATATATATTTTAAAATTCATTATCAACTGTATAAAATCTGGGGTCAATAGCATTAAAAAAACTGATGGAAAAGTTTTGTAAACAAAGTTGTAGGGGATTTCCTGTATATTTGTTTATATTTATATATATAGAGGTAAAATACCCTAGTTTTTTTTAGGGAATTTCCATAAATAGATCTATCTGCTTACCAGATGTTCAAGGTCATTGTCATGACCAAGAGCCTAAAATATATAAATAAATCACAGATCAGACAGGGACTTACATTGGACATTTTCCAACGATTTCAAAAAACGTGTGTATGGTGGAAACAGCAGGAGTGGCGGATAAAGGAAGGGCACAAAGAGACAGAGAGAGGCAACAACGAAGGAACAACCCCTAAAAACAGACCTGGTCAACCCTGAAAATCCCAGCTGAATTCATGAATTTGAAATGGAAAATGCATTTGGTTTTGCTTCCTCGCTAAAGTCCTTTTACTGCGACGCGAATGCTGCGTCATGAGTCCTTATTTTGGGGGTGGATCTCTCCCACCCATCAACTCGAAGCAGAGAGCGAGAACGAAATTGAGAGAGCTGTGAGCGCCTCATATCCTGTTCCTGTTTGCTATTCTCTTCCTGTTTCTACACAGGACTCAACTGAAAATGCGAATTCCACTCGAACTGACCTACGCGCTGAGATTTTTGCGTCATTCGCGGAAGCCAGGAAACAAGGACTCGCCAGATGACGACACAAAGGAGCACAAAGAACGCCAGCTTTTCTTCCTTGTTTGGTGGAAAATGCGAAAAATGGCTAGCAACAACGAAGCGAAGGTCGTTCACACGGGAAAATTTATTCAATGAAGCGAAGATGCTCAGGAAAAAAATGTGCAAGAATAAATGTTTTTCTATAATATTAAAGACTTTCTAAAGTGATTTAGATTTTCTCAGAATTTTTCCTTTATTTAACTTAAACTTTTACAATAGTTATTTAATAAAAATAAATTCAATGCAAACTATTTATAAGTAATCCAGCTCAAATCCAACCTAATCCAATCTTTAAATATCTTTAAACATCCACAAACATATAGAAAACCCCCCTCACCCGTAGGCAATTATCTTAAAACCAAATCACGTGGTGGGAAGTTGTGGGTAAAAATTCGAATAGCAAATGAGGCCCAGACTGAACTTCTCTAAATTGCTAATAAATCGCCACAAATTGGGACTTGTCTCATATAATTGGGGGGACTGCAAGCCCCCAGCATTCCCTTTCCCCTGCCTCCCAGGACTCCCGTTCTGCTGTGGGCTTACGGCATCTTACGGTGTCTGCTAATCCGCACAAATTAAATGCAATTGAAATAAATTTGCATAGCCAAGAGATTGGCAAATAAATGTATGCAACAAGTGTCCCAATTGCATACAATTTATTGGCAACAAATATTCGAGTCGGGGCAAAATAATAAACCTCTCCGAAGACCCTCGATTTCGAACCGAAAAAAAATGAAAGGAGAAATTCCAGGCAGCTGCAAAAGTTCACAAGTGTTAATTGTTGCCTCAATTTGGATAATTGATAAGGTATTTTCGAAGGGGCAGTCTAGACTGCACATTATGTGGCATCAAGGGTTGAGGTAGATGGGTTGCAATGCAATCTAGGGTTTTTTGACACTCTACTAGGCTTCAAGGGATTTCCAGCTTCTCTTATACCAAATTACATGTTAGTTTCACAGTAGGCACACTGCCATAGCGAACTCTTCAAACTCAAAACATAGACAACTCAATAGAACAAGTCACAAGAATTACAAAAAACAGATAGAAAAAACAAGAATACTTGGCATACCCAAACGAGAAACGGAGACAACCAAAAATACCATTTCGATCTCCAAATTCGATCTCATAAATGTTAACGGTCATTCACCAGAGCGGGGGGTAGAAACAACAAAAGCAACAAATACAATAAGAATAAAAACAATACAAAATAAGGAGAAAATATATATGTTGTTTTCTTTAAGAAGTCAAAGTGTTAAACACCCTCACAAACTTATATTTTTTTTATTAAATACAAGAACCAAACACGTTTGTGATTTTAATTTATAATAAAGATATCCAAAGACTTTTTTATTTGTACTTTATTTAAATATTTATTTATATTTGATTATATTTATATTCACATAATTTTATTGAATTTTTTTTACATTGTTTTTACATATCTTTATATTTATTTATGTTTAAATTTATATTTATTTACATTTATTTACATATATTTACATTTGCTTACATTTATGTATATTTACTTGTTTTTATTAAGTATATATATTTTCTTGTATCTATTTATTTTCCTCCCTTTGCCATCATTTGTTATACTTTACTTCAAAGAAACCCCCTTCAATTTAAATGAATTCAATTGTAATCAAACAATATTTTTTATTAAATTAAAGTAAAAGTAAACACAAACCTAATATCCGAGCCTAGGGACTCTCTCTCCATCGCAGGGCATTGACAGAGCTAAGCCACATTATTTATTATTTGATATATTCGAGAGCCGGGCTCTTTTTCGCTGGCCAAGCGAAAGAAATCACTTGATATGCAGGCAACGGCGATGGAGATACAGAATAAAGCAGAACAGACCCAAATCGAGTTGGTTCTGACTAAAAGTGATGGAGATCGACAAAGGCGGCAAGAAATAAACCTGCTCAGGCCAGACTCCGACTTGGATTTAGATACAGAATGAGACCGAGACAGAGATAGTCCCCAGCGACAATCACCAGATCGAAGGAGAGGGAGTCCGTTTGAAAGTTGAACTTTTGTGTTGGCCGACAAGCTGGTTGGCATTGACCGCAAACCATCAAGGCGATATCTTGACAGTTACACAGAGACGATAATATTTATCAACAAAATATAATATTTAAATAGCTATTTAATTGATAAATTCAAAAGTCGGGCAATTAGCAAGAAGAAAGCGCATCAAAATACTTTTGAAATAATTGTTATTAAAGTCGTTTTGTATATATCTCCCTAGAAGAAAGTTTATTCTGGAAAAATCTCTTTTATTATACTATTTAGCTCTGTGTGTAATCATTGGCAGATTAACTGATGGCTAAGCTGCCGCTTTCGGTGGCAGGCAGGTGTCATAACTAGCTTGCCATTACACCTCGCAGCGAATGGGGCAACGTCACCGATTTGGCAACAGTTGCCAAAACCAAGTGCAAAATATGTCGGCCCCAAAAAGCTGCTTGTACTAATTGATAACTCTGCTGGTTAACAACAAAAAAAAAACTAACCATTTTTAGACCTCACTGTGACAGAGCGGAATGTGTTAAATCTCAGTGTTGTCTGTGGGAATCAGCCAACGAAAATAAAAGTAATTACTTTACTTATTCATATTTTAAATAATTAACTAGCTTATGAGTCAAAGAACCCCTGTTTAATGTACTGATTGGCCTTGGCTCCGCTTGTGTATGCTATCAGACATCTTTACACTATTTACTATTTACTATATATATGCGTTATCTGCAATAATCAACGACAACATCTCAGGATCTGTTGATGGCAAGGCAATGAATGTCTCAAAGGTCTAGAAGAGATAACGATCTTACAATATCAAGTACCTGGCTGGGTTTGGTAAATAAACTGCGAAAGAACAAGGTTAACTAAGGCAAAATCATGAGAATTTTCTGGGCTATCTTCTACAGAGGTTTCCCTGTTATTAAACATTGGAAATATTAATAACTTTTTTAAGGATTTTTCCCTCTATAATTTAGTACAAATTTCAACACTTTTCCAAGGGTTTTTCTAATTAATTATTATAAATTTCAGCATAGGGAAATTATTTAAATTTAATGTTGAAATAGAATAGTTTTTGTGGCACTCATAGTTCAGGGAGCCCAACCGCAAATATATCGGGATCTTGTGATGCAAACCTATTGAAAATTCCCAGACTGGGGCCAGAGACAATGACCCAGGCACTCAGCTAGACAGTTTTACGGGGTTTGGCCTGACAGCCAAGAAACACTTTCGAAACCGCAGCGGATGACTTAAAACTGGGTCACCAAACCGCAGTCGCCATTCGTTACAAAAATATACAGAAAAAAACAACAAAAAAGTGGAAAAGGCCACGCCCACGCCCCTCTGAAGGTGTCTGGCTTTTATGTAGTTTTATTTTTCCAAAACCAAACGAGAAATTACCGTTTGCTGTCGGCCATTTTAAGTCTTGGCCCCAAAAAACCTGTTGCTTTTAAATCGCAGTAAAACAAAGCCAAGTGTCGCTTACAAATAAATATATTTAAAAATGAAATGGCCGTAAAAAAACATAAACAAAAAAAAGGGGAGGGATAATTAATTGCTTAGCATTAATTGAAATGAATAAATTAAGCTAAACCGGCAGCTTGGCCATCTCCGAGGTGCTTGGCAGTTGTCCAACGCCATTAACATTGGCTCCTCCGTTGGGCGGCGTGGTGCTGCCCGGGTGCCGGAGATTGAGCAGCGGCGAGTCCACGGTGTCCAGATTGCAGATATTCGGATATCGGACCTTTGTGGATGATGATGATGCGGGGGGTGCCGTGCCCAGGTCTCGGTAGGCATTAATGTCGTTTTCATGGTCCGGATTGGGAAACTCGCTGGCCAAATGGTAGATGACCTTTTTGAACAGAAACTCGGACAGGTTGGTGCGCAGGAAGAAGAGGAACATCCAGTTGGAAAAGTTGCATTTGTCAATCACTGCCGAGAGTTCGTTTTCGTCCAGTCTGCCGGGCTTGGCCCAATACAGAGACCAGCGGGTGAAGGTGACGCTGATGCAGAAAGGTGAAAGGTGAAAGGTTTATAAAGGATTACAAGAGAGTCCAAGGGGTTAATGATCAGGACGAGGGGTTAGCGTATCTGTAGATTTAACTTACTTTCTGTAGAAACATAGCGTAAAGAGTCGCCAGATGAGGCCCAGCACGGTGACAACCAGTAGAAAGGCGTACCAGAACCACAAAATAGTGTATATCTTCTCGTTCATAATATTCAAAGCCATCACGCAAAGGGTATCATGATTCTGCAGCGATCCGGAGGCACCGAACTTGTGGAACGTGCACTTGGTCACCTTGGGAAAGACCAAATCCAGGACGCTCACCTCATCGGACCATCGGGACTTCAGAGCCTGTGGTCCCAAGGCCAGAAAGTGGCCGCCCAAAAATCGGTTTGTCCATGTGATCTGTATCAATAGATTCACCAGATTCAGGATCTCTGCAAAGACCAAGTGTGCCCCCCAGGATTGATTCAAACGCATCCTATCGATCATTGTGCGACGTATATCCTTGACACGCTCCTCTGCCTCGGCCATGGACGGAAGGTTCAGCTTCCCTATCCGCAGGCTGTCGTTCTTCAGGTACCTCGTCAGACCCACCATGCGTAGGCCAAAGACCAGGGCCTTGACCCGACCGCCCTCCCATTTCTTCCAGAGGAAGTGCGGTATATAGAAGCAGAGGGCTTGGAAGAACAAGACGAAGGGCACCCACTGGTAGTAGGCATGCCGCTTGATTTGGTGCATCTTGGGGTCATAGTGCCCGATCCCAGGGGGCTCGCTGCCTGGCTTAAAAGCCGTGTGGTTCAGATCACGCACCTAATGGAGGGGTAAGACAACTGATAATGATGATGCACATTCCGGAAAATAACTTTTTCTAGGGACCCCCAAACAAATGTCGCCTAAGAGAATTATCATTGTATTTATTTTATCTTAAAATAAAAAATTTTCAAATAATTCTGAATGTCAAAGGTGACCCCATTAGCCATCAATAGGCACTCACCACTGTAAAGGTCGGTGTGAAGAAGCAAAAGGTATTGATGACCGGCGCTATGACTCCATCGGATATGCACTGAATATGATCACCGATATACTGACGCGATGTGATCAGCAGGGTGGCCACCAGGAGCATTACAAAGGTCCATCGGTAGTGCAGCTTGAACACAATGTTGTCGATGACAACTCGAGTTATATCAAACTTGAGGTACTGCTTCACCGAGCTGAAGGTGTTCAGCATGGCGGTGCCGGTGCGTTATCTCCGCTTCCTAGCTAGACGCGTTCCAATTTCGCTTTTCGGATCTCGTAGCTTTCGCTTCGTTTAAGATTACACTTGTGGGTTAGGGTTGTGTTCTGGTGTCGGATGGATTTGGGTGCGCTCCGCTTGCCGCGGCTAACTCCTCGCAACTGCAAGGCTCGCGACTCGATACTCTGGTCCCGGGTCTTTACGTTCCTCGTTCTCCGGCCTCTGGAGACCTGTAGTCCGATCCGATCACAGTTCTCCGTTCTACGAATTCTTTATGGAGAGGGCTTTTTTCCGTTCCTGCTGCCGTCTTATCGAGCGCTCTTTTTTGCCAAGGAGAGGCGGCCATTGGCGATAAGATAGTGGAAGCCCAGTGCCGGAGAAACGTCAAATCAGCAATTTAATTGAATTTAATGCAGAGTTGCCCAAAAAAAGGGGAGAGTTTACTGGGTGTACATACATAGAGAAAAATTTGTGGATAATATCAACACAAAAGAAGCGTGACTTTTTGGGATTTGGGTTTTAAAAGGACTTTAGCACTACTTAAGAAATAATCAAGGATCAAGCTACAGCTTTTTTTGGAAGCAATTCAGAAATCATTTTAACCGTTTTTTTTTCTTTTAGTGTACTTTTTCTATTTTTCTCTCTGTGGCTAACCAAAGTTACTGGGTGGTAATACCTCTTATGACCACTTCGGCGTGCATTCGGCAAGTGGCTTACTGAAAAGCCGAATGTTTTCAACCTTTTGGAGGTTCTCCAGGTTTTTCTGGTCACAAACTTATACCCAGAATGTGAGGGAGAATCAGAGACTGGGACAGAGAGAGAAAATGATAACCATAATGTCTGGGAATATGAGTAATATCAGAGTAATCTTAATAAAATATCCAAAACAAGCCAGAAATTCCCATTTAATAAATTAATCAGGGTATAAAAATATATGTGAGTCAAGGGAAAGAGGATTTCCAAGTAGCTATCAATTGGAGTTTCGTACATATTTAAATCTTTAAATATTTCTATATAATTATATCTTAATATATGCAGTTAGGAAAATACTGCCATGAGTACATTTTATTGGCTAATAGAAATAACCCGCAGCCGTAATTCCCTGCGTATTCTCCCTATATACGGGATACATAATTAACCCAGATCGAGGCTAGATTATTTCTTAATAACCAAGAGCAGTTTCTGGGCTATGAATCACAGCAGATGGCCGTGTGGTATCCCAAATCTTTATAATAATAATATTTCAAACATTTGGTGGCCACAATCTTATCTTCTAGTCAATCCCCAGAATAGACAATGCCCGGGATTTTTGGGCTTTTGAGGTGCCTCACACAAATTCTAGCCACTTTTTGGGACCTGGAATGTCGACCCAGAGATCCGTACTATCAGTTGCCAAGTATCTATATCTGTTGCTTATCTTAGTGGCACGCCATAGAGCTCCATAGAGCTTCGTCGCCGTCGTATTCGGTGCTTATTACTTAAGCGCTTAAGTGGCAAACGTGGTCGGATAAGATAGACCTCTCAGATATAGACGGTGTGCGTAACCAGAGACCAGTATATTAGTAATTGCAACATTTTTAGCCGCTTGACTGGCCACGACAACGGCGGCTCGAATTTTCCTCCTCCTCTAGGGTTTCGCTGGAAATTCGTTATTATGTTGTTACATTTTTTGTTGTATGTTTTTTTGTGACGAAAGTTCATTGATTCATCGATATGAAATTCGAATATCGGTTGAATTTCGCTCCAGATACAGATACAAAGAGTTATAGTTATAGAAGTAAATGTGATTTTGCATTGAAAATGAAATAAAGCCAAACCGCAATGAAAACGAAATTCGAACCATTCAGGCAAGGCGCTCCAACACTTTACCCTCGGCTACAGATTTGATTACTAGGCATATATATATATATATAGATATATATATACCAAACTATAGCCTAATTGGCTACTCAGATAAATATATATATATATATATTTGCAGGCTTTGCCAACGAATATTTTGCTGAAAAAGTGAAAGTCTTCTTGGGCTACACTTGTGGAAATGAGGCATTTACTAATTATTTATTAAACTATATAGAATTTATTGTAAAATTTAGTTGAACACCCATTTTTTATAATTAATTTTAAGCTTGCTAGTCGTCTGTTCATTTATTGAAAAGTTGCTGGCCGCTAAAGGCTATTTTTTAGGTCAAGTCAAGTCTCAAGTCTTTCCCAATTCAAATCGTAATTACTGCCTGACAAGTCTTTTTGACATTTGTAGAAGTCATATCTGAGTTTTTCAAATCAAACAGATTGCAATTCGATTTTTATGTAAATGTCAGCAACAATCTATACACAATTTTATAGTGAACACTTTGTGCTTAGATATGCAAGTTTTTCTACAGATTTCTGCGGGGTTAAGTCCCCACCGATTTGGCTTAGAACCACGTTCTGACTTTTAGTTGTATTTTTTATATATTTTATTGAGCAAAGCCGCCACAGCAATAAATTAGGCAAACAAAAGCAGCCAAGTATCTAAGTATTTACGCAACCAAGTATCGAGCTCAAAAGGAAAATAAACACAGATCCATTTTTCGTGTAGCTTGCTCAAGTTGCATAGGCTGGCTCCCACGGAAAAGTATCTGTAGAAGCAGAAGTATCTTCAGAAGAAGGAGTATCTGCAGAAGCAGAAGTATCTTCAGAAGAAGGAGTATCTGCAGAAGTATCTCCTGAGCCGATGATGTATCTTTTCAGGTCTGGAATGCGTGACGCAGACAACTTTTCGGTGAATTTTCAGACGTGTTGATGTTCAATATCGCTGGCAAGAGGATGACTAAGCCATATTAATTAACCAAAGGGAAATGACAATGGCACACAGAGAGAAAAATATATGCAATAGTAAAAATATAGACTTGTTAGAAAAATATACTTGAAAACAAACATTCGATACTATAAGTATCCTTTGGATTTCCCTAAAATAAATCAATATTTATCAATATTTAATTATAAAATAATAATGAGTATTCTCTACTTATAAAATGTAATTCTTTTGGTTTTTATAAAATAAAAAAAAAACATATCCTTGACTTCCTTGATGACTTATCTTTAAAAAATATTTTAATTAACAAATAACTCTATTTTTGATTATATATTCATTTTCCCTGTGCATCGTGTGAACGATTCTGATACTGAAAAAGAAACAGAGACATAAACAATATTGAATCCAAGCCGATTGGCGATCAAAACAAACTTTATCTAAACATTTATTCCTGGGCATGGGTCTTATCATGTCCCAACTTCTACTTCGTCTTCGCTATATATATACATACATACATATGTATGTATATACTTAATTTTTCTGTCTAATTCTGGTAACTTGTGCGAAATATGAGATGTGTTTGTGCTGACAACTGAAAAGGGGGTTCGATTCGGATCCAATCTGATTTATTATAGGCAATTAAGGCTTCAGCTCGTTGCGGTTTTTCTGGTGCTATTTATAGCTCCAGACGGTAGTCGTTTAGGGATATATCTATATATATATATAGATACATATATACTGGCATATAGGCCTAATGGTTTTGTAGCTGATTTTTATTGTCGCTCGCACGCGGCTCTCAGATTGCAGTCCCAATAATTATTGACTGAGAGACGTGGATCGTTTATTTATATTTAGTTTTGCACAAATAATTTACATCTTTCCCGCGGGGCTATATTTTCCTTGTCCGAGCTCAGATCGCCGATAAAAATAAATAAATCAAGACGTCGGAGTCTATTTAGCGGCAGGTTTACGTAAATAGAAAAATTATCATAAATCGATTATCTGCGATTTTACTAAATTGGCGGATATATGCTAACATCATTATTTATTCATAAATATTGAATATAGATAATTATGTATAAAAAGTGTTATTAATTAGGTTGCAAATTCTATATAAATAAATAATAATATTCCTTTCCTTTATTTTAATATAATTATGTGATCCTGTTGAATTTTCAGCTATTAATAATGATGCCTAAAATCTAAAACCAAATATTTGAACCATAAACCATAAATCCCTAAAAACCTGAAACCTATAACTTTATAAAGTTCTTCTTCGCTTAATGTCAGTAAAGTGGAACCTTCAGAGATATCCCCCAATTTCCAATTTCCCATCTCCGATTTATTCTGTTCTTATCAACTCAGATCTTTGATGTTATAACACCTCAGGGGCATAGTTTTTTCCTCTTATCAGTGGAAATACTGAAACTAGACGAGAGTCTTACGACATCCTAGACTGCTTCAATTCTTTTGTACAATCGAATTCCAGCACTCGAGGGCTACTATATAGCCTATATGTTATGTACATACATTAGTATTTACCAGATAAGCCGCATTTCATGGATTGAAATGTTTAATTTACAATTGAGATAGTTTCTTGGGGGACAGGTAGAAAAGCAAAATAGAATCTTGGGCTTGCGAAGAACCTGAAAAGAGCGAGAGAGTGCGAAAAGAGAGCATTGAAAAGGAGCAAGAACGAGTGTAACAGGTAGTTGAGGTTGTCTCTCCCCTTGAAGGGCACCAAAAAATCCCACTAAATGTTCTTGCCACTCTTCTTGGTACCTGATGGCAGTCAGGTAAATGCTGATAATTGTTTTTGGGGTTTGTGCAGGTATAGAAATGCAGTGAAAGCCATGGTTCCAGCATTTCTCCTATGTACGTCTCCTTTGTGGCGCTCTTCCCTCTCTCTCTCTCGCTCTCTTTATCTCTAGCTCTTGCACTCTTTCCTCCTTGGTTCTGTGTGTGTGTTGCTTTGTCTTTGTCTGCTTGTGTTGGTGTTGAAGCAGCACCCAGCTCAAAAAAACAACAAAAAACACTCCAGCATCTCCACATCCAACTCAATTGACAACGAGTTCCAAGAACTTGTCGCCTCCGCACTTCGCACACACGCAGATGATAAGTTAAAAGTCTGAGGTTTTGTTGTTTCCCCGTTTGGGAGGGTTTATAAGTGCATTGGTTATTGGCGTTGCTCAGATGAAATTAAATCATAAATCTTTGGCTGAAGAATAAACCACAATTTGGCAGGAACTTAAACCTACAAGGTTTCAAAGTTTCAATTAAAAACTTAAACAAATTAACATTTTACAGTATTTTTTTAAAATTCATTTCGAAAACATTGTACAGCAATTTTTAAAAAATTTATATCAAAAAGGCATTACATTTTTATCACATAAAAATTTATTTATAAACTCTTTTATGCTATAATCTAAACATAAAGTTTCTTCAATTTCAAATAATTACAACTTCTGTTTATTTCTGCCTTGCTTTAGAAATTCCTCTGCTCAGCTATACTCTTTTGTGGAAATTTAGGGTTAATTCTGTGGAAGGCTGTCAGATATTAAATGAAACCTAGCTTTGTTTGGAAAAAACCCATTGCCATTGCATCAGTTGCAAGGAAATCAATTCATTGGTTTTAAACATACATAATCCTAATAAAACAATAAAAAATGTGAGTAATTAGGTTCAGGCTGCTTCGTTTAGGTTTTTTTGTTCGTTTATTTCGGGTTTTTTGAGTTCCCTGCAGCAGCAGCAGCTTGAGTGGCATCTCTGAGTCATGAGTCTGGGCGCTCTCTCTTGCGCTCTCGGGGAGTTGGATTTGTTACCCTTTTGGAAAATGAAAACGCAGCTTCATTTACTGAGGGAAATACAGGGAGAGATAGCGAAAGACAGAGAGAGAGAGCACGCCAGAGAGCGTCACTCAAAAGAGCCAGAAGGAACGCAACGGGCAAAGATACTCGACAGTGAGATACCCTGGTATCCATGAGATACCGAATTTCTAAGAGTTGACTAAAGTAAGAGTTGCATGACGGTTGTTACCAAGGAAAATATGAAAAGCCAACAAAGAACACCAGTGGAGATTATAAGAAAAAGTCATAATCAGGCCCTGTACAGATATATTTACTTTCAGATGACACCAAGTCCGACTACCCTTGCTCTACATGCCCATAGGGTCATAACAAGATCCACCCCATGTGGTGGAGTTTACCTGCGCGCTGGAGAGGCACAGCAAGAGCGAGAGAGCGCGATAATGGTGTGGGAGAGTGGGCGAGTGAGAGCGGAGCAAGAACTGTACCGCTCCGGAGTCGGGAGCTGCCGCTCGGAACGCCGTTTAACGGAGCCCAGCGCTTGGCTCAGCGAAAAGCCGAACAGTTATAGTTTTCTATCCGAAGCGCTCAGTGCCGCTGCGACGGAAACAGCTACCTGGTAACCGTCGTGGTAACCCACCACCTCACTCACTCTCTCTCTGTGCGCGTCGAGAGCGCGAAAACCGAATCCGAATCCGAATCCGACTCGAGACCGAGCCGAAAGCTCCCCCCGGCGGTGATCTCGATTTCTGTCTCTGCGATCGCCTGCGCCCGCAGTTACTACTATTTTTTTCGTGTGCATTCCTGAAACAGAAACTGAAGAGTAATGGTGGACAACGTGTGAGCCGCCCAGCACATCGAATCGCAGCCAGAAAACACGACAGCTTAGCCTAAGCTTAGAGCAGAGTCAGACCACCTGCAGCAGTGTGTCCGCCACCATCCATCCCCATTCCCGTGTGCTGTGTGTGTGCGTCTGTGTATAACCAAGCCCAAGTCCAAGTCCAAGTCAAAGCCGTAGGCCAGAGACGCCGCCAAGATGTTTGATGTCTTTGGGTCCGTCAAGGGCCTGCTGAAGATCGACCAGGTGTGCATCGACAACAATGTGTTTCGCATGCACTACAAGGCCACGGTGGTCATCCTGATCGCCTTCTCGCTATTGGTCACCTCGCGTCAGTATATCGGTGATCCGATCGATTGCATCGTCGACGAGATACCGCTGGGCGTGATGGACACCTATTGTTGGATTTACTCCACGTTCACCGTGCCGGATCGCTTGACCGGTGTGACCGGACGGGATGTGGTGCAGCCAGGCGTGGGCTCACATGTGGAGGGCGAGGATGAGGTGAAGTACCACAAGTACTACCAGTGGGTGTGCTTCGTCCTCTTCTTCCAGGCCATACTCTTCTATGTGCCGCGATATTTGTGGAAGTCCTGGGAGGGCGGTCGCCTCAAGATGCTGGTCATGGATCTCAACAGTCCCATTGTGAACGAGGGGTGCAAGAATGATCGCAAGAAGATCCTCGTCGACTACTTTATTGGCAACCTGAACCGGCACAACTTCTACGCCTTCCGTTTCTTCGTCTGCGAAGCCCTCAACTTTGTGAATGTCATCGGGCAGATCTATTTTGTGGACTTCTTCCTGGACGGCGAGTTCAGCACGTACGGCAGCGATGTTCTCAAGTTCACCGAGATGGAGCCGGACGAACGCATCGATCCAATGGCCCGGGTCTTTCCCAAGGTAACCAAGTGCACCTTCCACAAATACGGTCCCTCCGGCAACGTGCAGAAGTTCGACGGACTGTGCGTGCTGCCGCTGAATATTGTCAACGAGAAGATCTACGTGTTCCTCTGGTTCTGGTTCATCATCCTGAGCATTCTGTCCGGCATCTCGCTAATCTATCGGATCGCCGTGGTGGCGGGTCCCAAGCTGCGCCATCTGCTGCTCCGCGCCCGCTCCCGCCTGGCCGAGAGCGAGGAGGTGGAACTGGTGGCCAACAAGTGCAACATCGGTGACTGGTTCCTGCTCTACCAGCTGGGCAAGAACATCGATCCGCTTATCTACAAAGAGGTCATTGCCGATCTGTCCCGCGAGATGGGCGGCGACGAGCACAGCGCCCACAAGCGGCCCTTCGACGCCTGAGCCGGAGTCCGGAATCCTGAGCGCAAGCCCGAACCCAAGTGCCAGTAAGTGTTTAAATATGCCAAAATTCCTAAGCCATAAACCCAGTCAAATATATATTATTTCACGAATTTTAATTAAATTTCCCCCTTTGACATGATAGTAATATTCCAATACTTATTGATACTAGACATATATACGTAAAAATTTTTGAAAATAAGATATCTTTAATGATTTTGACCTTTTGAGCAGTTTTTCATTTCGAGTTTTCATTTAACTAACGACTTAAAAAAATTTATGTTTTTCCTATACAACAAAGAAACGTTTTTCACTGAGAGAGCAATAGAGAAAGAGAAAAACAGAGTGGGGGAAAGAGAGTTCTTCTGGTCTTACGCGCTCATTTAAGCGTAACTCTAGCAGCAAAAAATAAGATATATATATAGAGAAGAGCAGTAACCGGCTTCGGTGCAAGAGAGATGGCAGCTGCGCATGCGCAACAGCCAGCGATAGCTCCATCCTACTCAATCCCAGAAAGATAGAAAGACAGTGGAAAGAAACCAGTTTGACCAGCAGTTAGTCGGAGACTGTTGCCAGCAGGGCAAAAGAAGAAGAAAAAAGATACAAAAACGAAGCTAAAGATTCTTTCAGACTTCTTCTTGGCTTGGCATTTCTCTACTTGATGCCCTCTGAAATTCCCCACAGGCAGGCTGTTTACATTCCACGCACATTTTGTAACAAATACCAATAATATATGATTTAAATTCAGAAGTCGGAAGTCTTTAGCTCACTTTTTGGCCATGTTTAATATTGATTTTAGCCCACTAGCAAAAAAAACGATTAGATAACAGATATTGTTTCAGAAATTTATGTATTAAAATATCCAAATAAATTTCAGTCCTCAAAAATATTTCAAGATTTTTTAGTAAAACCAAAAAGGTGATAAAAAATTATTTAAAATCAGTTCATTTACGAATTCGTTTCAAAGTTAAGTTTTTTTTGGTTGTTTTTGTTAACTACAGGGTATTTATTAGTCCAATTGTAATTGCTAGTGTTGGTCAGGAAACTCAGCTTGTTAGCTCATTATTTATTAGTTGTTTCCATGGCCTCAGAATTTCTTAAATTGCCTCGGCCTCTTCATTTTGGCCGATCTCTACACGAAAAGAAAATATAATTCTCTCATTTTCCACATATAAATAATTAAATGCATATATAATAAATATAAATATTAAATTCTACATATTTTTTATATTTACTACATAAAACCTTTGGAATTTAAATGTCATAATATTTTTTAAAGTAATTTACATTTTATTTTTCCACTATGAATCAGTAATATGGTTTTAAAATAATTTTAATATAACTTGAATCCTTAAAACCATTTACAAATTTCTTAAATAACTTATTTTTTTCATAACTTAAATATTTTTATTTATTTATTAAAAACAAAATTGTATCTTATAGATATGCAACCTATTTATCATTTTAATGACCCAGTTTCCAGTTCAATGATTTCTTAATTAAATTTTAAATTGGTTTCCAAGTGAAAAGAATATCTTAACGATTTATTTTTGGGTTTTCATTCTTTCGGTTTGCTTCGTTTATATTTAAAAACATTTTTTTTTTGGGCACAACAACGTTGTTGCAGATAAGGAAACATAGTCCCTCAACGTCGTTTCTCTGGCTGTTCGGATTCGTAATCAGCTTTGGAGTAGCGAGTGGCATCGACTTGACTTTACCCCGGGCTCGACTTGAGAGTTGCCCTGCGTTGCCCAATGTGCAGACAATTTCCGCTGCGAGTGCGGGACATGCAATGCCAATTAGAAGTTGGGCAACTTATGCGACAGTTTGGGGCACTTATCTAATCGAGGGCGGGCTCCGTCATTCCGCGGTAACCAAAGGAACCGAAACCGAAGCTGAAACAGACCCTGATAAGGTGCAAGATACAGATACCGCGATGCCGAGATACAGATAAACGAACAGGCGCAGATGCTGTTGCCGTTGATTGGTGACAAAGTGTTGCAATTAGCACACATTTTCATTCTCATTTTCATTCCCATTTCCATTTTCCATTCTCATTTCGGATACGAGTCCAACAGCCCGCCGAATGGCCTCCTCACCTCTCAAGATCAGAGATCACAAGATCCATATGGATCTCTACTGGACCGTAGTTTCAATTAATGGCTGGCGGGTGGGCTGGCACACAATTTAAGCGGCCTCCGGCTTGACGATGATGATGATCGTAATCAACAAAAGCTCCTCCTGACTGCTGTTTTCTGTTTTCCATTTGTTTTCGTTTTGTTTTTTTCATACCCAAAGTACACTCATGTGGTTTTCGTCTGACCGCCAATTTGAGGTATCAATGAGTGAACGAATGAATGAATGGTCCGCTCTGTCACACCCAAAAGCCCACTTCCCACCCACTTGCCAGCCGCTTAACTAAGCCGCTTTTGAATGAAACTAGAGGCAGGCACGCGAAAACTTTTGCTCTCCATTTTATTTGTACTTCACTTTTGTTATTTTCACCAGGCACGCACTTAATTCGCCAAGTCGGCAACTCATTTCCCAGGCTTTTAATTGCATTAATTGCTTTCAATTAGCGCCGCAGCGCTGAGAACCGAGCGGGGGTACAGTGTAAGAGGCCCAAAAGTGAAACTAAAAATTGAAAAATGGAAAAGGAAAATGTCTAAGCAGTTAGGCAATTATTTTCAGCAGATCTTTGTACAAGTTATTGTTCAGCAATTCTCAGGTAATTAGGGTTCATTTTCTCTAATTGATTTATGCGGTTAATATTTGGAATATTATTAATGCGAAATTAATTCAAAAGTTCTAGTTTAAATTTGTTAATTTAAATGTTGATAAATCAGATAAAGGGGTCTTTTTTTAGGAAAGAAAATCACTTTTTTATTAAATAAAAAAAAAGGTAAAAGAATTAGGATTTTTTATTGTAATCATACAAAAATGTAGTAATAAATTATTTAACCCAAATCATCATTAAAGTAGGTTTATATAGTCCCAGAACTTTTAGTATATATCATAATCTCCACATGAAAAGACAGACAGCTGTCAAGGAAACCAAATATTAAAGAGTATATAGTCACAATCCCACAATCTTATCTCTGTTATATTTTTTTTGCTTTAATTTTCAACAGTCATCTTTCAGCATAGTTCTGATATCTTGGGGACAAAATATATGGTATAATAAAGTAATCTTAAGGCATAGAATGATGATACATTCATACATATTATAAATCCAACTTTCCTCTCTATCATTGCAGTTTCATGCAGCCGAAATTGGGTTAAGACGATGATAAGATGCAGTCGGAAATTGGGGTAATCGGAAATCAGAGATCAGAAAACGGAGAAGGAAGCAGGGGAGGAGCCAAGCCGACGATGTAGATGAGGCCTTTCGAGCTAATGACGAGCTAATGAACACATATCAACGAATTCCATGGTTTAAAAAAAAAAACAAGTGGTTGGCCCTCAACCACAACAACCGTTTTGTGTTTACTGTTTTGCAAAACCAACAACAAGACACGTACAATTACAATAAACTACAACAAAAATTTTAACAATAACAAATAACAATAACAGATACTAGCCGCAGCCAGAGAGATGAAAGCTATAAAGATGGATCATCGCTGGGGATTGGGGACAACAAACAACAAATTATCAATTATAAAAATGTTCAAAAACTTCCCTATCCCCGGATCCCAGGCCATGCCAATCTCGAGGAGCATTTTGGAACCTTTAAAAGACAGGAGAAAATGACATTTGTCTAAATACTAAATGTACGATTATATATTATATATTTTTTTTGTGCGAAATATGATAGATCTACATACACACATACACATCCATATATATTTTTAGTGAGCAATTACACACATATATATTTATACATAAATATACAGACGTACAGAATGATATATTTATATAAATGCCACATGCGAGTAATATTTATGCTAAGAGTTGTGATCATTGATTAAGACATCTAAAGAAACAAGGAAAAAAATGCAAAAAAATACAAAACAAACATAAATACAAAAAAAAAAAAAAAATGACAAACAATAATTTACACTTAGTAAAGAAAGGAAGAAAAAAAACGCCAGCAAATATAATACATATATATTTTATTTCAATTTTTACACTTTTAATTTAGCAATTTTCGCCAGCAAATAATAATTATAAAAACCATAATTTTAGTAATTTAGTTTTCTTTTTTTTTTGCA
This sequence comes from Drosophila mayri, assembly GCA_008042485.1. Lineage (NCBI taxonomy): Eukaryota > Metazoa > Arthropoda > Insecta > Diptera > Drosophilidae > Drosophila > Drosophila mayri. Next base: position 9,849 of record VNJN01000477.1, on the reverse strand, counting down.
TATCTTTGGTAGCATTTATTTAGTTTAGCGCAATTTTTTTTATACACGAACTCATCGATAAAGAAGAGCAAATCAATTTAAATGTATATATATATATATTATATATATATGTATATGTTTATAGGCGTATATATTTTTGTAAAGAAAAATGCTAAATACAATAAATATATATGTATACATTTAGCGATAAGTGTAAGCATGAAGAAGACAAACAAACAAACAAACAAACAAAAAATGAAAGACTCAAAAGCAATATTTAAAAAAGAAGAAAAACCCAAGGAAATTAAGGTGGAAAAGCAATGGAAAATCAAATAAAATGTTTGTAAGCGAGCCAAGCCCTAAGCTAAGTTTCAATTTCAATTCCATATAATTATAAAATACTTACATTAAACGAAAAATAAAACCCACACAAAACATGACGATGATTTCTTTATGGTTTTTATATTTGTTGTGTGTCCAACACACGCACACACACACACCACACACGGCCACATTTCATGCGAAAATAAACAAGAAAATAAAACAAGGAAAATCAAAGCAAACATTGGACAAATCTATCTTATCTTCTGGGCAGAGGAGGGAAATCCAGAGGGGACACCTGAAATGTTCTACCGATGCCTTTTTTCACTCTATAGTTTACGATTTACAACCAGTTTCTTTAGTCAGTTTTTTGTTGTAGTTTTTCAGTTCCCGAAACGTGTTTACTTTGGGCAAACTTTGGAGCGAACCCAGACTCGGTCTTTGACCTGCTGATCCCTCCGCACCTGGTTCTGTGCATACTATATATACCTATATATAGGTATCTCTTTGTGTTTCTAGGAACTAGTCTTTCTTAGCTTATGGTAATAATATATTTCACAAATAATTTCATCATTTTCGGAACACACTTGCTTAATTCTTATCTGTACAAAAAAATAACATTTTCAGACCGAGAGTGTGGCTCTGAAATAATAAACAAATTGAAAGTTGAGTCACATTTCGTTCGTTTCGGATGTGGATGTGCAACAGGTGTCGCCTCATTTACACTTCCACATCCTGTTTACAAATTAGTAAATCGAATATGAATACCTACATCTATCAGGTTTCCACTCGTGCCAAATCGACTTTCATCCGACTGATCCGGAGGGCATTAAGAAGGCGTCTGTTATTACTCAAAGGAAAGGCTGGGTTCCATTGGGTATTGAAGGGTCTGATTGCGTCAATCGATCCGTAAAACCGGCTCAATGAGCTGGCCGCTTTATTGATTTCTTTGTATATGTTTTACTTGGAACTTCTTTTTATCTTATATTATAATATATGTATATAAGTTTTATTATATTTAATTCATTTAAAATAAAGTTAGGCAAGTATTTTTTTAGGGAAACTGATACTCTTTCACCTGTTTAGTCAAATAATATAGTTAAAATTGTCTAGTTTATGCTAAAAAATATTCTAAAAAATCCCTACACATATATATTTTTAAATAAATAAATTTTAATTAAAATTTGTACGATATTTTATGTTTAACCTCTCTTAACCTCATTCTAGCTGATCTGAGGAGTCATTCAAAGGTGTATCATATGTATATTCCTTGATATTTAATGTGTCCTAATGTCCCTGAGTTTTGGATTCTAAATATTATATTTTATATAAAATATAAAATCTTGAAAACCTTTTCTAATCAACATGTTACCCTAATTTATGGTTTATTTATTTTATATAAAATTATATTTTATATGTATATGTGATATTTTAAAGATAGATCCCTAAGGCTTATGGGAAATATTTAAATACATGTTTATAATTTTGATAAATTCCATTGATAATCTATTGATAAATTTAACTCAAAGTTTACTTTATAAATATTTGCAGGGTGCTACTTGAAATTGTCGCAATGGCAGGTAAATGCCGCTTCGTCGTCGACGTTTGCATCGAAAGTGTGGCAATAGCCGAGAAGATGTTGAGCAAATTAGCATATCAAATTGAGTTAAACGCTGCAATTGGCCTCAATAAATACGTAAATAAATATTACGGCATGTGGGGAGCCAAGGAAAGCGAAAACGCTGAGTGCCCGAGTGCGAAAACTGGAATGAAAATGGGAAACGGGTTCGAGGAACTCTCGTGAATACCGCAAATGTCAAAGTTCTGACTTATTTTTTAATTGAATTGAATTTATTAGTTTGTAATGCATTCCAGGGCTAAAAAATTAGCTCGTGAGAGATTCAATTGTTGCGTCTGGCAGGGCACTTAAAATGTTTATTAAAAGGAATGTATAAACAATGTGATTCGAATTGGAAATAGTTTTATATCTTAGTTATTTGTTAGCTAATTAAATGCTACTAAAACCTATCGCTAAACATGAAGGATTTTATTATAAAGATCTTTCAGAATTTCCCGAATTTCCCTGATACCCCCCAAAAACAACAAACAATTGGACTTATTTATCTGCCACACGGAACACACACCCGACGACCTTGCACTTGCAATTGTCACATAAATGTCGCTTAATTTTGCTACAAAAGAATTGGAATTAGAATTCGAGCAACACCCATCAGCCCCCACAAACCCACCCATCAGCACACCAACCACCACCCACCACCCACCGGGTGATGATCAGTGGCGACCTCTGCCGGCTGCTTACGTAAGCTCCATTTCACATAAGCCCCTAAATTTTCGCCTCGCATACAATTTATTTATTTAAACAAAATGCCAGTTGTCGCTGACGGGTTTTGTGGTCTCTGTTGTTTCTTCATCAGATTTATTGTAATGGGTTTTTGTTTTGTTCTTTGCTGTTGTTTTTTTATCCATATAAAAGCTATATGTCTTTGTGACTGGGCTGTATTCTCGTGATAAACATAAATAAATGTACTATATTAAATGAGTAATGAAGTCCCATTCTAATTAAAAGAAAAAAAACAGACATTTTTAAGACACAAAACAAAAGCCAGCTGGACACAAGTTTAATGTAATTATTTGTAATGACCTTGGATAGTAATTGTAGTCAGAAGCTTGCTGCCTATAATTAATATATAATATATTCTTGATCAGCATTAAAAGGTCTCCTTTAAGTCCTCCCCTTTGGAAGCTAACTTAATCAAACTTTGCAGTTGATTCTTTTATATTCTTTCAAATTTAGATCGGGCAACTATATCAGGAAAAATATAAATAAAAATTATAGTTCATTACAAATAAATAATTTAATTAATTCTTAATGATCTAATTGAAAACTGCAAGCGTAAATTAAACTAAAAGAGCTAAGAAAATCGAATGGGAAAAGTTCCTAAAATAATCTTAAAATAACTTGAGATAGTAAATACTTTTCGGTACTTTTTCTTTGCTTAAAAGTCTGATAAATATTTATGGGAGTTTTTATGGTAGTATGGTATCTTTTTATTTGCTTATCTTTGGCCCCTTAAATAAATACATTTTTATAATCTATCAAACGACCTCTAACCTCTTATAAATCGATTAATTAAAAGCAAGAGACAAGTACACAATATTTATATATATTTATATCAGCTTAAAACTCTTGCATTAGCATATCACAGTTTTTGAATGCGTAAGCAATTTATACTTAAAATATTTTGTATATATTTTTTTTGTTTATCGCAAATGGCAGAGACTTTGTAAGCAAATCCTCCACGGACATGGGGCTTGATATGTTGATCAATTTTCGCTTTTCCTTTCTTTTTTGATGCAGCTTGTTTTGTTAATGGAGCACTTTATGTGTTTGGCAATATAATTGGGCGAAAATGAGTAAGGTTTGCGAAATCAGATGCGTCTCTGTTTCAGGTTTCTGGTGCTGCACTTAAGCTTCATAAATTTATTCTTCTTGGGCCATCGAATTGCGGAAGTTTCAATCATTTTTAATGAGCCCCACTAGCAAGTGACACGGAAATGAGCTCGGCGTCTTCATGACGACATTTGCCTCAATTCCGTAACACCCTAAAATTATTTCATCTTTCACCTTTTCCTAAATATAAATCAATTTAGCCATAAATTATGAAATACTTATCTTCCAGTGGAAATATTGCGATTTATTGACCCATCTGTCCAGTTAGAAAAGCTAAAGGGTGTTATTAGTGCTAATTCATGATTTATTTATGTTTTTTTTTGGCTTTTGGTTGTGTCATACAAATATATGTTTTATGTTATTTTATTTATTTATTAAAATGTCAATAAATATAGATTTAAAGGCCCCAAAATATAAATATTATTGGTCTTCTTAAATAAAGTAAAGGAAAATGTAAAACAAAGTTCTTACCTATTTTTTTTTCATTTTAAAATTATATAAAATTGTGTAAAATTTACCATAATTTTTAGTGTAAACCATTTTTTAATCAGGACGCAGATTTATTCATGATTCATATTAATTAAATATTTTATTGTAAGAAGAAATTAATGCATTTCATATTAAATACTTAATTTTTACAATAAATATTTAATTTTTCAAGTCATAGGCTAATGGGAACACTAATGGGTTTCAGCTGTGTTTGCCATAGCATTTCCCGGTTTATCTGCTTTTCCATTTTCCCCCTCTGCACCCTCTACTCCCCACCGAAGACGATCAACTAATTAGCTGGCCAGACGGAGACCGCTGGCCGCGCTGCATTTCTATGCAAAGTGCTCTAGTTTTTCGGTTTCGAAATCTAAAATCCAAAACCATGTGGGGACGCTGACGCTCCAATTGACACGGCAACACCTTTCGCAAAGTTGGGCAAACAGCAATCAAAGCTGGGCAAACAAAAGCGGACAAAGCAACAAACAAACAAAGGCACCGAGCGAGCGCAAATAGCGCGAACAAGCGAAGTTCAAACATTTGTGTGTTTGCTCAGTGCAACGACGACAAGTTGCATAAATTATTATCGAATGCGAATGCGAATGCAATTGCCATTGGAATTGCACGACTTGCCTTCGGTCTGGGAGCAGCCAGCAACTGGCGAACTATCTGCTAGGCCACCTTGTTGCCGCTAATGACAAATGCATGTTGCTTGTCTTTCACTCGAGTCTGCTTTTCAGGCCAAAACGGGCCCCACATTGGCTTCAATTTTGGGAAAGCCTGGCTATATATAGTAAGCTATATAGCTCTGTTATGCGAACAAGAAAGTATATTCAATATTTAATAGCATCGTAATGACCTCTAGGGTTTCAATAAATTTACCTAAATATTTTATTATATTTATTTATTATTTAAATAAAATTCTAGAGGGAAAAGGGTGCTTATCTATTTACCTAGTCTTATGAAACCCTGCCTGGGTATAATAATCCAATAGCTATAAGAAAATCGTGGATATATAACCCCCATCTTCACATATTTGCTTAACAACAAGTGCCTCTTGTACACGACATTCAAATATTTTCCCAAAACCGAAAGTAGATCAACTGCAAGTTGCATTTGCAGTCAGTAACAATCACTTAGCGGCCTGTTAATAGTTCATTTTGAACCAAATAAACATATATACTTAGTTATTACCAGGCCAAAACCAGATCGCGTCAATGTATTGGCCAAACAGAAGCCGAAAGATCAGTTAAACGCTTCTATTGAAGCGAAAAGATGCTGGCGAGAGGGAACAGGATTTCGTTCGTATATCGATATAGGAACACGAAATCACGTTTACTATAGCTTTAAGGGGAAATTTATGGGGCTTCATCAACACCTCTAGCCGAGGTTCATTAAAATCCCCATTCCAAGTGCTACAAATCTGTTCATGAACTGCAACAATTTCCAGATTCGATTAACATTTCTCGCATGGAATCCATAATATTTACAGCTTGATACCCTGGCTTTAAGGGGCTATTTGTTGAGGTGTTAGTTTGATATTAAGCAGAGTTTTAAGATTGGTATTGATTATAAATCTAGAGAAATCTTTGGGGGATTTAAAAACCTAAAAAAAGGGTGACTAAAAGTATTTTTTTATTTATTATGGTTTTCTATACTATGCCACCTCTGCCCTTTGTTTCGTATACAAACATGCATATAAATATATATAATTTGATTCATATTTTAATTATAGTTTTAATTGTTTGCCCGCAAGCGGTGGGGCGAAATGCAAATGAGATGGAAAACCTTTTAGATTCGAATTCCGCATGTAATGTGCTATCAATTACAGCAGCTAAATGCTGGCCCAGCGAAGCCCTAGGAGGGCGCACAAAGCGAAAGACTTAGGCAACGAACTTGCTGGGCCGCCGACTCTAATGAAGGCTATAAAAACGCCTCTCTCAGGCATTTTCCTTGGGACGGGAATTGGGATTGAGCTTGAGGGGGGCCATAGGGCATGGGGCTTGGGGACCCCCTGCTGCGGGGCTGCTCGGCTTTTAACGAGCCTTTCCCACGCTTGAAAAATTACTCTCGCGGATAGCAGTCGAAAAAACAAACAAACGGAGCTTGAACTGCAGTTGGACTTTTGCACCAAGTTGAGTTATTTTCTCAATCGGAGTCCAGATTTGGTCACTGTATATATATATATGTATATACATATATGTAACATGTCTAGCCATGGCCGTCGTCATCTTTGTAGTTGTCGGTTTTTGGTGGCGCTTGTTGGCTACCGTGGCACGCCGCACCCAAAGCCTAGAAGCTGCTGCAGATCCGGCTGCTGCAGCAGCCTGACTCCAGGGATGCGGAGGAGTGGAGCAGTGGGGCGGGGGAGTGCGTCAGGAGGCGTGGCAGGGGCAAACCGGTTGCCGTTCTTGGCCACAACCAAAAGCTGTACGTAGCGATAACAAGGCGGCGGGGCAAACAGTGAAACCTCTCCATAAATTCTGCTTAAATATTAGTTTAGTTTTAGCCATAAAATTAATAATTAAAAATCTTTAATTAAACATTACTCAAAGTAGTTTTAACTAAACAACAAAATTGTAGATTATATAGCAAGTTTTACAGACCAAAACACAGATTTTTAGAAGGTATTGTAAACAAAAAATAAATAGAAGTATTTTAATTTTAAGTTTATTTAATTTAATAATATTTCCTTAACAAATCTTCTTGCCCAAGAGTCTATTTTAGCCAATCTTTACCTTAAACCATTGTTTGCTGGCACATACTGCCATAGGGAAGATGTATGTATACACAAACTATTCGTATGCTAAATGCGTTGGCCTGGCCGCCTGCAAAATCAAGTTTTGCATTTTCATTTAAATTTATGGGTTTCCTCGCTGTCTGTTGCCAAGCGAAGCGGCAGGCACGCCACTGAGAAGCTTGCAACTTTATTCCCAATCGATTCTCCGCTCTTCTATCTCCACTCCACTGTTGGCGGCTCTCCCAAGCGCATTCCTCGAAGAGCATTGAGCGACAGCGACTGGAGTTTAACTTTTAATGGGTTGCATATAGAGATACATAGATAAATGAGATATTGGGGGGAGGCTTTGGACATTGGATGACAATAAAACAGTGGAATACACTAAGTATTAGTACTTAATTAAAGCTGGAACCGGGGCGGAACGTGGCGCATCCTCTGTTTCTCTCTTTCTGTCCTACATCCGCACCTGGAACTTGCCCGCCTTCGTCAGGTATTTGACGCCCTTAAAGGGCTTGTACTTCTCCCCGTACATGTCCAAACGATTCACCTTTAGCCCCGAGACGGCCAGCTGCGAGATTTGGAACTGGACATTAACGGAAGGATTCGCATCGATATTGGTTGTTCCGGGGGTAATGGAAACCTAAAGAGAAAATATACAAAATTGCGTTATTTATGTTTATTTACGTGGATTTTCCCTTACTGATCCCCTGATATTTGGCAGCTTGGATACATCAATGCGACCCACATCCCAGGACAAAGTCTTGGTCACCGAATCAAAGGTGTATTTGCCCTGATTGGGTGTCAGCAGGCAATTGAGGACGCAACGCGGCATAGTCAGTTCCAGCTTCACCTTGTCCACGGTGCGTCCCAGCGTATTCCTGGGTCCTATGGTCAAATCCAGCCGTCCCTGTTCACCCGTTTTAATAGAGAAATTGTGCCTTATATAGATGGGTATGGCCACCACCGATTGAGAGCTGATGTGGTATGACATCAGACGGAAGTTTCCATCGGGTGGTATAAAGGAAAGCAAACGCTCCGCCTCCCAGCGTTTGAACCGCACGCAGGGATGGAAAGAGACGTCGTCAAAGAGTCGCGGATTCATAAAGGACAAGGTGAGATCTGGCATCCCCGAGAGCTTGATGCAGCAGTCGATCTGAAAGGGGGTTATAGATGGTAATTTCAAGATTTTTCCGGGTAATTCTGGGTCACTTACATGTCCCTGAATTTCCGCAAATACCGTGGAACCAGACTTGTCTATAATGGCATCCACTTCCTCGATGACATCAAAGTAGGCCTCGTTGTTAGTGTACCTCACACCGCTCCTGCGCCAGGGAATCGCTGACAATTGGCCCGAGGGAAGAGTAGTGCTGACACTGGAATAAAAATAAGGTTTTAAGCAGGGAAAAATCTGGTTAGTCCTTTTGACATAAATCTAGACTCACTTGCTCTTGCCCGTCACCGTGTTGGCAATGGTTCGCAGAATATTTGGCGGCTTGATTAGCTCTTTCAGAATGTTACTCTCAGTGGCCAGCGGGAAGCCATTGTCCAGCATTTCGTCCAGCAGCTCATAGACGACCACATAGTTATCCTTGATTACAGTTTCGCTGCAGTCACCAAAGTAATCCTGGAATGTGTCCACCACGCGATGCAGAAACTCAATGACGAAGAGCGGCGGCACCTCCTGCTTGCAGGCGGCCACCAAAGAGACTGCATCCCGTTGCACCGTGATGAGGTAGTAATGCGGCGTTGCTATCACCGGCGGCACATCCTATAACATATATAATATGTAATAACGTTTATACATATACGAAAGCCCATCTACGTGGCTGTTTGCTTGCTTGGCTTACATATGGGGCCGCTCGCTGGGCGTCCAGGAAATACTCGCAGACGGAGCGCGAGACCACCGAGCGCCAGTGCTTCTCCAGGAACACCTCGCTGTTGATGGGGAGAGGGGTAGACTGTAAGTTGGTTCTGTGCATTCTCTGGGGCACTAGCTTACCCGCCGCTGTTCACTATAAACAAACTATGTATCATATTTCGGCCTTAAAAAAAATTTGTTTACTTTTGTTGCCTTGCAAAAGAGAGACAAACATATGTTTTGGTATCGATAAATTCTAGATACATTCGATACCCTTAGTTGATGATTTTGGCGTTGCCATAATTTGTGTGGAAATTTGAAGTTAATATTTCAAGGCATCAGATAAATCTTGGTAATTGAAAATACTGTTTTGAGGTGCTGAACTGTGGGAAATTTGAATTTTCTTAGAATAAGAGCTGGAAAACCCTGCTGCAACGTATCCAATTACGCAGTACACATTTTTCAGCAATCTGGCTGCTCCGAACTATCTGTCCATAACATAACATATGTCAAGGTTCTGTTAATGTTATGTAAAAGCTACTGAATCTATGTTATACGCATACATATGTCATGTATGTACAAAATCTGTAGCTATGTAAAAGATGCCTAGCAGAATATATATTAATTTATTAATTTGAGTATGTTTAGCCATGTAAAGACAAAAAACTGGAGGAGAGGGAGAACATAATGCAAATATTAATAAAAACAATATGAAATAATGTGTAATTAATAATATGTTAAATAAAAAGTAGCCACAAGCAAATAATATTAATTACAAAAGAAACCACGACGAGTTCTTATTTTTTTTCTTTGGGAGAGCTGTGCAATTTGTATTTTTATTTCCTCAATGTTAATTTTCTCCTTTAAAAGCAATCCGCAATCCCGACACGAAAAGGAGTTTGAGTTGGAGCACCAGAACGCCGCCGCCGCCGGCAAGTGACGCAAGCTCAAACTTTGCAGTCAATTTACATTTTACTTAGATCTGCTCTATCT
>VNJN01000472.1:0-64276 GCA_008042485.1 Drosophila mayri | reverse complement strand
GTTTATTTTAAAAGTAAGTATGCAGATTTGTTAGCCTTTTGAAAACTAGCATAGAACAGCTTTCCGATTCAAAATTAGTTTCCTGTAGGCCAAGTTATAATAATTGAAAAACTTCCAAATTCCCAAAAAATGAGCCAAAAAATTTTGTCAAATTTTGTAAGGGGTTGCATCGTCAAAATTCAAAAAAATTAAATCGTTTGTTTATTAAAAAAGTAAGTATGCAGATTTGTTAGCCTTTTGAAAACTAGCATAGAACAGCTTTCCGATTCAAAATTAGTTTCCTGTAGGCCAAGTTATGATAATTGAAAAACTTCCAAATTCCCAAAAAATGAGCCAAAAAATTGTAAGGGGTTGCATCGTCAAAATTCAAAAAAATTAAATCGTTTGTTTATTAAAAAAGTAAGTATGCAGATTTTTTAGCCTTTTGAAAACTAGCATAGAACAGCTTTCCGATTCAAAATTAGTTTCCTTTGGTGCAGTCAGCAATCTTGCAACGCCCTCTTCAAACGCAGTTGCTCGATTATCATTGTTGAAATTTATGAATTGCATTGCAGCCAGGATCTGTGGAGAAGAGCGAGAGGATGTGGCTGAAATTGGGATGTGTGGGGTGCTATTTGTCCATTGCACACAGACAACTCAATTTGCGTTTTGTAGATTACGCAGCGAGGTTCCCTTTCTTCTGGTTTAGTCCTTTGAAGTTTGGTGTAAGGAATGTGGAGAGTAGATAAGTTTTTTTTAGAGGGAAATAAAAGGGTTTATAAGGAGAACTAAGCCTACATCGATTTTTAAAATAGTAAATATATATTTTAAATATGAATAACAAATTGTTTTGTGTAAGTAAACTTAATAAAGATGCCAATATATAAAATTTCGACTGAAGATATCATTTTTAAAGGTTCTAAAAGTCACAGTTTATAAGCAAAAATATTAAAAATAATTGTAGAAAAATATAGCAGAGCAAATATTAAATAATAATGAAAGCATTCCGAAATATTTGCTTAACACCCTTTCCCTATTTCAAAAGCTCTTCTCCCATCGTGTCTCCTTGGTCATCCTGTATCACAATTAGTCTCCTTTATTATCGGAACTTCATTATAAACGCATCCATTCATATGAATTCATGCTCATTCTCCTCAGACATTCAGAGCTTGCACCCCAGAGACTAAGTATTCTCCCAAAAATAAATCACACTCCCTAAGCACGCAATGTCGACGCCTACACGGCGTATGTGTAATTTGTAATATGTGTATCTCTCTCGTTCTCTCCCAGCTTTCAGCAGTTTTGGTTCCCTTTTAATTGTTTATTGTAATTTATACACGCATTAATTGCACATTTTCTAACCGCCATAAATCTCGAGGTTGTTTTGAAACATTTTCCTTTTTATTAATTTGCCAAAGGAGGTTGGACCGTCGACAAAAGGTTAAAGTTAATGTGTGAGAATTACAGAAGAGAATTCTATTAGGGATTCTAGGAAAATGGAAAATGAAATGGAATATTCATTACTTGCAATGGCGAGATGATGAAATTAAAGCAAAATGTTAATGCGGTTTCGAAGAAATTGGTTGGAAAATCAAGAAAATTAAATATAATAATAAATAAGATACCCAGCAAAAACTATTTCTTCTTTTGTTCATTTAAGGTAAAAAAGTACTTTTAATATTTATAGTAAAGTTCTCCTAAATTTACATGAATGAAGACCTTTTAAAAGATCAGCCAAGTATAAATCCCTGAATCCCTCTTTACCTTTCATGACCTCTTAATTTTAGATAACTGATCGAGTTACCTCATAACTTATAATTTAGTTCGCTAACCCCTTTTTGGAATATGGAGAACATATATCCTGGTTGAATTCTGTTTCCAATTTTGCGGTTGTTCCCATTTCAGTTTACACTGGCGAGACGACGATGATGATGATGGTGATGATGATGCCGCCCATTGGTCAGCTCGTTGCAATTTCGCCGACCAATTCCGTGGCCCCGGAACGTCGACCCCTTCCCCCCTGGGCCGCACCGCTCTGAAAACTGGCTGAAAATCTCCCCCCTCCTATATATCATCTCCACAATTCCCACTCTCCGTGCTCCGGCCATTTGTCGAAAGCAATATTTTCTGCATGCAAACCAAAAAATTTGCATATAAATGCGAAAACGCATTCAAACTAACAACGACGACCGAAAGGAGGAGCGAAATTCAGGACGCGGATGTCGATGTCGATGTGGAATGGGAATTGGGACTGCAAATGGAGCTGTAGCTTCGGTTTTTGGGGAGTTCCAAAAGCTTCCAGCGAGCATTTTCGGGGCAGAGAGAGGCGGTTTTCGGTATCCTCGCCATGTGAAGGCTTCATTTGCAGTGAAATAAATAAAGACGAAGGGGGAAAAAAAGGAAAATGTTCAGTGCGAAACGCGCACCATCGAAAATGTACGGAAAAGTAATTAACTTGTGGGTCTGGTCAGTCTGAGAGGGAGGATAAGGGTGTTGCATGTTGAAGCGAATAGTGGTGCAGTGGGCTAAGGGGAGGGACAGCTTTGGGGGTTGGGGGTTTTACCAACGAATGCAAATTTGGCCAAATGCACATTGCACTTCCAGCTAATGGCGGCCATTGTCGACGTCATAGTGGCTGGCCAATAGAGGGGACAGTGGATTTATATTTATAATATATAGCTTTGAAGGGGGCTAATAAATTAATTAATTACCGTGTCTTGTTTAATGTTTTAAAAGTAAAAGAAATATTTTTAGAATAAAATACCTTCAAAATATATCAAGAAAGTGTATTAAAAACAGCAAGCTTTCACAGCGTTAAATAATTTTTCTATTTATAACTACATTTTTATAGTTTCCTAATGTAAATAACATATTTTCCTTATAACATATAAATAACATATACTATATGAATAATAATTCAAGAATTTATTTATAATTATGAGCTTTGATATATAAATAAGGGTAATAAAAAGAAATCTGTGGCATTATAATTAATTTAATAAATGTTATTGATTACAAAACCATGTAAAAAATTAGGTAAGCTACTATTTATTATATTTTATATATTGTAGAGTAATAATATATTTATAATATAATATAAATATAATAATAGAATTTATAATAATATATATGCGTATGTAAGCTGTATAAAATAATAAAAAATTAGTATTTTATTTGAAATAGTTCTCTCCTGCACTTAAAGATTTCTATCTCTCCGATTTTACTTTCATTTAATCATGAAAAAAGTGTAAGTATTGAATATTTAACATTCTTTTTTATAAAAAATCAAGAAAATGTTAATGTATTATAGAGACTAACCACAACTCTTCCCAAGACCTTAGTCCAGACTGATTATTAAATGTTAACCCACTGTTTCGCGCCGGCCATTGCCAGCACAGACACTTACACACACCGCACACACACACACTTTCGCACAACTAGCTCAATTGCATGTGCTCCCAGCCACGCCTTCCCTCCCCCTCTCGATCCCTCGACCCACTCGGACGGACGGCCTTCCCTCCCACTGCTCCCTCCCGAAACTAACCACCCTACACAGCACAGCCCAGCCCACCCGGCACCACCCCTGGCTGCAGCACCACAGACACCGCATGGCCGACAAAATAATATCATTTGACGATCAAAGTAATTATTTTGCTTTGGTCTACAGCATAATTGCGGGTTCTACTCGGACCCAGGGGTTGGCCATGGGTTAAGGAAGGGGGGAGGTAGGGAGTAGGAGGCGGAAGAGGAGGAGCAGACTTGGTAGCCTGGGCATTGGACATCGCATGGCCGTCGCTTTGGTTGGTTGATTGCCCGCCCAAAAATACAGTGGTAACAAAGATCGTGATCTTGGCTATTTAAATTAATTTCAATATTTATGGGTGGTCTTGAGAGTAAGGTAAAAAATATATAAACAAATGTGGAGTAATAAAAAAGGATAAATTAATATAATAAATATTTATTTCATTAAATTTAGTAGTTTTTAGTAAAGTTAAAATGGGAATTCAGTTGGGTTTTGGTAATAGTTTAATTGCGCAACAACTATTTTACGAAAGATACATCTGTAGACATTTAGCAATATATTTTATATATTAATTAAATATTTAATAATATTTCCACAGATCAAGAACTCAATTTCATCATTTTAATTCAAATGTATTTCATATTAAACTGTTAAAATTATGAAGATTTAATTAACGTACAAGAATAGGAAAGATTACCAGCAATAAGCCTGAAAATGGTGGGTTTCCTATTATTATTAGGCTTTTACCGATATTATTCTAACTTTTCCCTTTAAAAATTATTAATAATTATTTACTACCTCCGCTCGCCCCACTGTTTCTTGGGAAATAGTCGTAGTTCAGCCGGTTGGTACTTGCTACTGGCGGCAGCAGCCCTCTTTTTCCCCATGATATTTGCCTTTTTGCACATGGTTGACATTTTCCCCAACGCCATTTTGGCCATGTTGGCACAGGGCCTGCGATGTTTTATGCCTGGGAAAAAGGGTTGGGGAAAATTCAAGGCGGGAGAGTGGCAGGCGTGGTGTGCACTTTTCCGAATAAAATGTCGCGCACTCGCTCTTTTGCGGAGGCCAAGCCGATGCAGAAAATATGCAAATGCATGCAACAATTTCCCCGGCCAGACGCCATTTTGTGGCATCAACTTTTGTGCCCCGGCCGAACACGAGAAACCCAAATAAATTTATGTCATTGCTCGAAACAGAGAAAAAACAGAGGGGGGTAGGGTGGTAGGGGGAAAAAAACAGCAACAAACCAGAAGGGAAATTGCGAAAATTTTCAAATTGCATGCCAAGCGGAACTCATGAAAATTGAGTTGAATTTTTCCTTATTATTTTCGCTATATATGTATTATAATGGGAATTTCATGTGAGTGGATGCAGAGAAAGGAAAATGTTTAAATAAAGATATTTGGGGTATTATTTTAAATATAAATAAATGGTATTATAATGAATATTATTGATATAAATTTGTAAAAAGAGTTTCTGGTTTCAATATCTATTTTTTCTTCTTTAGTTTTGACTCGAATATATTTTCCTAAAAACCTAATAAACCTTCTATTGCACTATGATAATTATTAAATTATTATTAACCAATTTTTACTACTGTGTATTAGCATCGCCTGTTTCCTAATTACAGTTAAAAGCTCTCCCTCTTGGTGGCCATTAAAAAGTTTGTCGAAAAGTTTCCTTTTTGGCCAATTGTTGGCAAAGTGCTGAATTTTCGGTTCTTTTCACACAAAAAAAAAATAAATAAAAGCCAAGGGAAAATATTTAACTATAGAAAATACATATTTCAACCATATAAACCACAGAAACTAAATCGAAACTTCCAACTGGCGACCGAGAAAAAAAGTAATCAAAATGCAAAATGCGGAGCGGCGGATGCAGGAGCAGGAAATATGGCCGCAGGCCATACCGCCAAACTGCATTCCGAATCAACAACAGAAGCTAACACAACATGCATCAAGCCCATCAACATCCCCATCAGCACAAAGCAACAACAACAGAAAAAAATAAAACTACAAAAAAAAAGAATAAAGAACAGCGGCTCCAACTACAACTACGGACCAGGCCAACAGCCAACAAAGTAGCAGCCGAAAATGGACGAAGGTGGCAGCGAACTAACCTGATCTATGCCCAAGACATGGCTCACTATTTTACACGGGAAATAAATATGATATAATAAGATATATCTTAAAAATATATATGTTTCCAGGGCATAAAAACCTCAATTAAACTTTACAAATTAATTACCAAAATATTCATGGAATTAAACTCATCCTTTTCTGTTTGCTCTCTTTCAAATAAATCATTTTAAAGTATATATTCTGAGGTGCTACTATATATTTTTTATAGTGTGTCCCAGACAGATAGACTGGCAACTATTATGGAGCGAAGAGCCGACACTTATTACTCACCAAACCACTCTGGCAGTTCGTAATGAACTTGGGGCATTTGATTGACTCGAAGACTTGCTGAGCCTCAGACTCGAGGAGCTGCCGCACAGGCAACTCTCGCGATTCGCTATTCCCGACTTCGACATATATATTTTCCTTCTTTTCTTTTTTTCCTTATTTTTTTTTTTGCTAAGAAAAATCGCTGCTGAAGCTCAGGCCAGAGTGGAGGCAATGAATGAATGATGAATGCCAGTTATTGAGGTTCCCTCAGCCTTCGATTTGTGTTCGGATATAGGATTGGTTTGAGGGGAAAACAGCAGTTGCAGAGGAACATCTAAATGTGAATTTTATGCATTTTATACAAGACGAAAATGGAGACGAGGAACAGTGGTTGAAAATCATAGTTTTCTAGGCAGAACATTGAATGATTTCCAGGAGAATTATGATCCTTAAAATTGACAATACAAAAGGTTCATTTAAGAAATTTTAAACAAATAAGAGCCTTGATTTTTTGAGCATTTTCTTTGATTAAATTGTATTTTATTTTTAAATAATTCAAAATGATAAAAATGATAAAATAATTAAAAATATTAAAAGGAAAAACTATTAAAGCTTAAAGTAATATAGAAAAAATATTAAATATTCCTCCCATTGTTCCGAGAAAGAGGTGAGTATGTGGCCCGACTGTGGCACAACATGTAATCCTTGATGTGGCATGGCGGCATATATACTACAATCGAGATATATATATATACCTACATATAAATGTGAATACATATAATATATATACAACAACAAAAAAAGAGTGCTTTAGGCGCGGCACAGCTTTTTCAGCAGCAGAAGCAGCGGCAGATGGCAGCTGAAAGATGCAAAGATACCAAGATACATGAGGGCACCGAAGGATGATGCCCAACTGATCGACCAGGAGGAGGCGGGGCATGGAAAGATATATGTAGGACGCGGGGCTTTTCAGGCCGCCGAGGGGTTCGAAACGAAGTGCAGACATTGCGCATAATTTCGCGTACGTTTTGTGAATTTGTAATTTCGAAATTATTATTGCCAAGCCAAGGATGAGGTGAGACAAGGAGCGCTCCATGTGAGCCATGTTCTGGCTCTACCACGTCCTCGACTTCTTCTTCTTCATCTTCATCTTCTTGCTCTCCCCTCCCCGCCGGTTGGAACAAATTGTGTCTGATTGGAAGTTTCTGCAAAGTTTTGCCATCGCTTTCAGCTCTTTCCGATTTGATTCGCTGCAGAAAAAAGACATTAACAGGGAAGGGAAAACAAGAATGTCGAAGGCGTTTCCCAGTTTATGGAATTGGAAATTTCAGCATTTATATATTTCCTGACGAGAAGGTGAGACCATCCAACCCACACAATATATTTAATGTACCGGGATTTTTTCGGGAACCTTTCACCGCCTTTTTTCGCCGGAAAACTCATTCTTTGGCAAGTACAATGAGCTATCCATTAGGCGAACTTTTCAGCAATTTTTTAACGCCACGCTTGCGGTTATTTACACATGCCAGCACAGGGGAAAATATATTTTAAATTTGTTAAATTCATTTTATTTTAATAAATGTTTTTAAAGTGTTTTATTTATCTATCATTTTATTTTTAGACTCAATTTATTTTAAAATGTTTTACATTTTCAATTAAATTAAATCCGAAGAACTTTGGCTTTTCTAATAATAGGAAATGTATTATTTACATCTTTTATGATTTGCATATTCTTCTGAAAATTCAAGTAAGAAAAAGCAGTAAGTTAAAACGAAATAAATAAAAATATTGTGATATATTTTTTAAATGACTCTCCGTCTATATAAAATCTAAAATAAAATATATTTTAACATCCCAGATATAATACTTCACTTTTTCCAATGCAATATATATCTGCGGACATCATAAATATGTATAAAAAATAATAATAACATCCGCAGCTCCTGCCCAGCGCAACTCAACTGAACTGAACTCTCAACTGTTTACTCATGTAAATAATTAAGCAAAATAATGGCGCAACAACAATGCCAGGACCTTCGTTATGCGGCAGTGATTTTTCACACACATACACTGGGCAGTCCTGTTGCGTATGTGTATGTGTGCATACAAAAAGACAAAGTGACGCTCATTGTAGTGGGTCCTTTATTTTTTTCGTCCTTAACTCTTTACCCCCCACACATATATATCCCCTTTATATCCTCTGTCCATCCTTGCGTGTCCGACGTGTGAAAAAAATGGTCAGCTTTATTTTTCATACTGTTAAGCAGACACTCGCACACACAAAAGGGACCTCACGCAGCCTCATACATTTTTTAACAAATTTATTGGGCGTAAAAAATGATATTTAATTGTGTGTTTGGAATTGTTTTCCGGGCTAAAGGTTACAATGGACCCTGAAGCTATATAGCGGGGGGTATGGGATTAAGGGGAACGCATTAAGGGGAACGCAAATAATAACGCAAAAATAAAGCTTACAGCAGATTCTTGTGGGAACCCTTTTAAAAATTAAAGACAATTTTAAGGTTTGAAATGGATAATAATTATTTTAATACCTTCTTTAAATATTTAACATAATAGTTTAAATAAATAAAATATTAGCTTGTAGTGTAATAATTTTCCTAAATATTTAGAATTTTATAGATGGAAATAAATAATCTGTAAAATCGACATGAGGCCCAACTGCGACCAAAGAATACCTCTCAAGCTCTTAGCTTCACTAAAGACTCACTGCCTAGGAATTTTCCTTAGTCTCTCCAAGATTAAGAACAAAAACCTCCACCGAAACCAAGCCGGAAAAGCGAACCAAAAACCCAGGCAACCCAAGAAAAACCACTTTGGTTTTCCTCTCCGCTCGGCGACCGCAGAAAAGTGCGGCCAAGTTGTCTTGACTCCTATTTACCTTTGGCGCAAATAACATTTGCCAGGCTAAAAAGTAAAATTGTAAATGAATTATTGGATCCATTAGCAAAATCCATTTACACAAATTTAATGCAAAAGCGGCTCAGCCTCCCCCTCCCCCACCCCTCTGTGTTCTGGAAAGGAAAAACTTTACACACTTCGTTGAACTTTTTGGCAGACATTGAAGGCTGAAACAAGATCACAAATGGGGTTGAGATGGTAATAAAAACTTAGCAATTAAAAAATAAGCAAAGGAAAAACATTTTTCGAATTACGTATAATGCGTAAAGGGTTGTAAAAGAGATTTCCTTAGGTTTTCAGTTAGGATTTTCCATTTCCACTTGGAAATCGAATGATTTGCATATGAAAATAGACGTGAATGTCTGTGAATTTGGCCTGCAGCTGGGGGAAAGCCCGGACTTGATGGTTGGTGGGATCCTGCAACAATATTATTTTAACTTTGGCCTTAAGTAAAAGTGGCTGAGCAGAGTTCTCTCCAAATCGAAATCATTTCAGCTACATTAAAGGGTTCATTTTCTGGTCTGATACAAAGTTCACTGCTTTATTTCATTAGCTGTGGGTTTATGATATTAATGTATTGTTCGAAATCGAGGAAAAAAAGTGTATATATAAAATACTATATATTTTATGTAACAATAACAAAAGCCGCAAAATTTATTTACTCGATTTTTTATGGTTCTTGCTTACCGACGACTAGCCTTTCAATTTATTTACAAACCACTTAATTTGTTTGTATTTAATCAGATTCTGTTTTAATTACATTCTATATGCCGTGTTAATTCCGATATTAAAAATGCATGTGCATCGCTCTCCCGATTTTTTCCAATTCCCCATCAATATTTATTGGAGTGTCCGCTTGGCGTTGCGTTTTTTAATGCAATTACGGACAATGCAAACAATTGGCTTTTATAGACTTATAAACCATTTTTATGGCCAACTGTCTTTGCTTTCTCGTACTCTCTCCAGAGATTTATGTTTTGCCTTTTATTTTTATTTATATTAACTTTTTACGCAGCTCTTCTCGAATGTTGTTGCTGTGACTTTTTTGTGTTTTTTTGTTGGTGGGCATTAAGTAGCATTAATTATTATTTATGACATTGTTTTTGTCACTCAATTTTTATGATATTTTTCAATGAATTAATGCCACATCGACTTTCTTTTGTTTTAAACCGCATTTTTTTTATAATATAAAAATTAATTAATGAGCGCTGGACTTTGGCGATGAAAACAAACCTCTGGAATTGAATCGAATGTTACGGTTTTCTGAGGGGATTTAAAAAAAAAAAAGATGAAAAAACATTAATGTTAATATATTTCAAATTAATTTTGTGAATATTCCAAAGATTGGACAGATGCATTCTTCTTTCTGTATTATAAAGGAGTTTTCTGAATGATTTTAAATACGGAGAGGGTTCTTTATTATCAAAATGTATAACATAAAATGATATTAAATTCATATTTAGGCAAAATCTTGATTCAAAATAAATATCTTACATTAATTGTGCCTAAAAGAGAAGCTTTAACTAATTATTACAAATTAAAAAACCTTAAAAGTCTTCTTTCCGCATTCTCCATCCAGAAAACCCAAATACAAACCCACACAAAAATCCCCATTTTGATAGACCACAAAGCCTCATCGATATTGATTTACAACAACAGTTATCAGAGATTGTTATGCTACAGAATAGGCCAGAAATGAGGCTTAATTTTGCGACAGGGCCAACTGTCGCCAGCCGCCAGTCGCCACTATGGTTTCCCTTCGGATTCCGCTTGCTGACACTTGAGCAGCAGAACCTCGGTAAATCAAATGAGCCGGGGCCAAGTGGCCAACCGAAAGCCAGGCCAATAAGCAGTCAGTTAGCTGCAACTGGTAACATGAACCCAAAAGAAGGGGGGAAAAATTCAAGGGAGGTTGGCCAAATCGACGCCAGAACAAATTGAGCAGAAAACCAGAAGGCGCCAGTTCGAGGGAACTCGGGGAGTGTAAGGAGCAGGAATCCTTTTGGGCCATGGTATTTTGACACTTGCCACTCGGCCAGCAGCAACAACAGTTATTCTGGCTTATAATGAATATGAGCAACACACCGAAGGTCATCCAAAAGCTGCCAATGTGAAGTCCTTCAAGGTCCCTCTGTCCTTTCGGTGACATGTGGCGCCAACCGAAAAAAAACCAAAGCAATTTCCGGACCCGGCAACAAGCAGGAAATTCTAGCTGAAAGACAGATAAATTCCAAACTTACTTTGATGCCCGGACTCTAATGAAGACAGCTACAAAATGTCTTTACCTAATGAATGACAGTTCAGGATAATGGCCAAAGGCGGGGAATTTCCAACTGGAATGGAGCCCCCAAGCCCAGGTTTTTTTTCCTGGACAGGACTAGCTAGACCAAGGAGCGCTCTTTGACTCATTAAAAAATTAGAATTCGAGACGAGCTATATTATTCTTTAGCTGCTTCTACTCTATCGAAAGCTAAGGGATAATGTGGTACTTTTACTGAGACATAAAGGTTGCTCATAAAGAATATTTAATGTTTACTAGTTAAAATTCTACTCATTCTAGTCTATAAAAATATTTTAAATATCAGTTTCTATCAATTGAAATTAAATATCTTCCAAAAAGAATTTTTTAAATATTTAAAATGGCAGTTAAGCATTAAAACATGATTATCAAATGAATTCACATTAGTTTTCCTTTTTTATTCTTTAAAAATTCGTTTTAAAATTCTATTAAGTTTACAGAATATTTATATTAAATTAAATTCATTATTCATTTATTATACATTTTCTAAATATTTAAAGTATAAATTAATCATATAAAAAATCTTAAAAGAGCTGCAACGATGCATCTAAGGTTACATTATTTAATATTATTCTCTAAAAAGTCTGCAAAAAAGTATTTATTTGAATTCACTTGATTTTTTTAATAATTCTTTTTAAATTCCCATTATTTGTAAATCTTTAAATAATTCTCAATAATTTCCTGTTCCATTGAAACTTTCTAATACTTTAAAAAGTATATCTTCTTCGACCTTATTATAAACTTAATTCCCTTGCTTAATTTTTTTCAGTTTTATCCATTTCCTTTTGGGCTAAAATCAACAACAATTTTTAATTTCATTTTTCAAACGTCGCTTTGATACCTGCACCCCGCATTAACACCCTCCGAAACCCCCCTTCCCCAGATCCATCACACCTCCCCCCAAAAGACCAGAGAAAAATTCAAAACCAAGGCTGGAGCTGGAGTTTCCAGCTGATGGACTGGCTGAATGACTGACTGACTACTGCCCAGCCCTTGGCTGATAATTTGATATGCCTTAGCCCTGTTTATGCGGTGGGTTCATAAGGTCGAGGGGGGGGTGCTTTAATTTTATTTGCACAAAAATGCGCGTCAATATTCCGAAAAAAAAAATACATTTGGACAAGGCGACGTTGCCTCGTGTCCAATGTTGTTTTTTCTTTCCCTCGCTCTGTGGGCAAAGCAAATAAAATTCATTATGAATTTCTAATTATATTGCCCGCCAAAGGCAACCCTCCACAAAACAGAAAAAAAGCCAAAAGTTGCCTCAAAAAGTTTACATTTTTTGGAATCCCCAAAAAAAAATGTCAAGCCGCACATTTGACAATGATGAATTCGCTTTTTTTGGCCAGCAACCCCCCGAAAAAATGCCTTAGATAAACTGATTAGGCACATCACTTGGGCACAGAGCACTCATCTATGTATATCCTGGCGGACCAGGAAAACCTTTGCCTAATGGCAATTGTTTTGTGAAAATTGAATTTTCCCTTTGTACTTCCGGGCATTGCATTGTCTGGCCTGGTTACAGGAAGAGCTTCCATAATTAGAAATATGAAAATAAGGCGAATGTTTCGCGGTTTTCTGCACCTGCTGCCAGAGATAATGAGGCTGAAGGCTGAAGGTGAACCGAAATGGGCCCAGAGGGGGTTGGTGTTGTT
Organism: Drosophila mayri; assembly: GCA_008042485.1. Lineage (NCBI taxonomy): Eukaryota > Metazoa > Arthropoda > Insecta > Diptera > Drosophilidae > Drosophila > Drosophila mayri. The sequence continues at coordinate 51,508 of VNJN01000472.1, read as the reverse complement.
CTCTCCGAAATTGAAAAAGGTATTTGCCTAAATTATTATTGGACTTAATTACAGCCAAGTTGAGCTCAAAGAATGCGCAATAATGGAAACCAATTTCAAGTTTTGCAACTAAACGGGGGAAGTAAATAAAAATGTGTTCGGCTTAAGGTGTTTAAATGAATGGAAGGCTATAAGTCTGAGTGGAATTAGGGAAGTACTTAGAAATATTTACAATTGTTTCCAAAAAGGGTTTGAAATTACTTCATTAGAAATTGGTCTGTAATATACAAGATGGTTGGGTAGAACAGCTTTAACTTTGTAAATGTTTAAAAGTTAAATATATAAAATATAAATCTTCAATAAAACTAAACTCTTTTTCTGAAATTCAAGTTACTACAGAATAATAAATAAATTAGTGGCATTACTAACCTTCTAAAGAATTTATGACTCATATTTATGATCTAAAAATCTCCCCAAAAATATTTTTATTCGCCAAACTATTAAAGTGTCTTAAAGACCACCATTGAAGTCAAACATAAAGCTCATAAATGTAATACAATCTTCTCCATATAACGCATTAATTCACACATTAAGCTATTTGGCATTGATTTCTATTTGCCCAGCAATGATTGACTGATTGATGATATTGAAACTAGCCAAACCCAAAAAGACCAAAGTAAATAACACAAACAAGGCTGATACTGAGGCCGAGAGAGATGTGAGATTAAAATGGGGATTTGTGGCTAATAGACAGTGGACATCGTATATAAGTATATAAACACTAAATATCTAGGCTTGGACCCGTTTTATCTGGGCCACAATGGGAGTATTAGAAGGGGAGAGTGTCAGCAAACAAAGGCATGATGATGCCCATGATGATGATGATCACAAGCCCGGCCTCCGATATAAATCAAACAACAATGAGAGACACAGATACAGATACGGTTTGCGGATAACATATATGTATGTACGAACACACTCGACACTGGAGGACATTCAAGGATAATGCGCCGCCTCTCAACACGAACACGCCCCTCGATTTTCCGGGGGTTTTTCATTGTCAACGCTAAGCAGCGTGTGAGGATTACTACGCATTCTTCGGCAAGGACCCGCCACTTGGTCCCTTTGTCTAATTGGTTGTGTCACATATGAGAGTACATCAGATCCTGAATCCAAATCCCAATCCCAATCCCTATACCCCCCATCCCCGATTTATTGTTGTTGTGACTGCCTGTCATTAGCTCTGGTTCCATTTCGACTTTTTCTCAGCGAACATCTTTCGGTGCTTTGTTTGGGGTATTTAATGCTTCAATTGATTCCTGATTTAAGTGCCTCCCCGCGGACCCAAAGACAGCTGCCAAAGAGTCCGCTGCCCAGCAGGTTGTCCTCCATCTGGAGATCCGTTCGGGGTCAGGCTAATTGAAAGTCTTTCACCTCCATCAACAGCCTAATGATGAAGGTGCGCAAAAAAGATGAAGTGAATCATGAAAAGCGATTTCAGGTAGAGAAGCTATTAGGTAATAATATTTAAAAAATATTACAAATAAATCGAACTCATATTAAACTATAAATAATCTTTAGAAAAACGTAACCATTAAAATCTTTCATAAATAAGCTTAAATTTGTGATCAAAATAATGGTTCATTTGTTCAAAAAATTCCAACTGTTTTCTACAATAAAACCGTTTATAAAAAATACAATATTTTGCTAAATAACATAAATATAATATAATTTTCTAAGTAAAACTCTTAGTACTCAAAACGAATATAGAATATAGAAAACCCCCTCTAGAAAGTAATATTATATAACACCACCCAGAGACCCCTTGACGTTGAGTCATGGCACATTTCATGGAACTACAAATATATTCGCCAAAAACAAATAACGTAAACAAATACAAAACGCAAAACATTGACAGGAACTACACACGTAATGCCTTGAAACCTGATAATGGCATCATCGGCGGAACATTCAGAGATAACCCGAGACGATCGACTGAGCTCAAAAGCTCTCGAATGAGTTTTCAGCGAGGCAGTTGAAAAATATCTACCACAAAGTCAGGACGTATACTTCTCTAGTAATGAGATTTATTATATTTTATATACTGGGTCTGCTCAGCGTGTTGAGCTTGACCCAAGGAGCCAGTAACCTCATCTGTTACTATGACTCAAACTCGTATCTGCGCAAAGGTCTGGCTAAGCTGGCATCCTCCGATCTGGAATTATCCCTGCAGTTCTGCACCCATTTGGTTTATGGCTATGTGGGACTGAAGGCTGGCACCAAGGAATTATTCAGCCTAAATGTGGACCTGGACATGTTTCACTACCAGGAAGTCACTGAACTGCACAAGAAGTTCCCCGGGTTGAAGATCCTGCTGAGTGTGGGCGGTGATCGCGATGTGGACGAGGCTAATCCGAATAAATATATCGAGCTTCTGGAGGCGAATAGGACTCAGCAGCAGAATTTCATAGATAGCAGCATGATTATGCTGAAGCGAAATGGATTTGATGGCCTGGACTTGGCCTTCCAGCTGCCCAGGAATAAGCCCAGGAAGGTGCATGGTGCCATTGGCGGTTACTGGAAGCAGTTCAAGAAACTATTTACCGGAGACTTTGTGGTGGATCCCCAGGCGGAGCATCACAAGTCACAGTTTACTGACCTGGTGATGAACCTAAAGAATGCCTTTCGCAGTGCCAATCTCATGCTGAGTCTGACTGTGTTGCCCAATGTTAACTCCACTTGTAAGCATTTTTTACAATATGATTTTCTTTAAAATTAAATCATATTTAATTTCCAGGGTATTTTGATATCCCCAAGCTGCATCCCCACTTTGACTACATTAACCTGGCTGCCTTTGATTTCCTCACTCCTCTCCGTAATCCCGAAGAGGCTGACTTTACTGCTCCCATCTTTCTGCAGGATGAACAGAATCGTCTGCCCCACTTGAATATCGATTATCAGGTTAATTACTGGCTCCACAATAATTGTCCTGCCCAGAAGTTAAACTTGGGAATCGCCAGCTATGGACGAGCTTGGAAATTAACCAAGGACTCGGGTCTGAGTGGCCTTCCTGTGGTTCATAACACCTATGGTCCTGCTCCCGGAGGACTGCTTACCAATAGCTTTGAAGGATTACTGAGCTGGCCGGAGATTTGCTCGAAATTCGCCCAGAATTCATCGGCTCCATATAGGGGAGAGTTGGCACCGCTACGAAAGGTCACCGATTTGACCCAGAAATATGGAAACTATGCCATCCGTCCCGCGGATGAAAATGGAGATTATGGTATGTGGCTGAGTTTCGATGATCCGGATTTTGCTGGAATTAAGGCAACCTATGCCAAGAGCAAGGGACTCGGTGGAGTCGCCATATTCGATCTGAGTACCGACGATTTCCGTGGACTTTGCACTGGCCAGAAATTTCCCATTCTTCGATCGATTAAATACTTTATGCCCTAGAGAATTTATTATTAAATAGCTCAATAGTTAAATATTTAAATTTGTAATTAATGTAAAGTTATGGAAATAAACATTGCAATTATAAAGCATTTATTATGAATCTTAGCAAAGGGTTTTGTTATTTGTGTTTTACTAAGAAGCTGAAAATTCGTTTAAAAAAAATGAATTTGTTTTATTTTAATGCCAGCTTTAACGATTCCCGAATGCCGAAAAAATATAACCAACGCAAAATAGTGCGTATGCCCAAATAATTTATATTTTATGCGGATTTTTCCTCAACATTTGTTTCTTTATTTTGTCAATTGCAAAATGTTTAATTCTAATCAGCGAACGTGTTTCAATGTTGTGAGATTATTTATTTGATTTTTTTAGTGGCCTCCCAGGCTTGACCCTGCGGCGCGACGACTACGACATCGTCGTCATTAATTTGTGAGTACACAATTAAGTCATTGCGAGAATGAAATATATATAAACTGAACTGAAAGTAAGCTTGAAATTTGCTCTACTGCGGTCTGGAGATCGTTTTAAAGCTTCGTCTCAAGCTTTTGTCGTCGTTTTTGGTTTTGGTTTCCATTTCAATTTCAGATTCAGCTTCAGTTCGATTTCATTTGATCTGCGCTGCGGTTGTGTTTATTGAGATTTTTGTAGTAAAGATATAGATATAACTTATATATATACACCCGGCACCATGAAGCCCTGGATCTGGTTCACGTTTGTCGCGTGTCTCTTTGTGGCAAGCACAGAAGCTGCCTCCAACTTGGTTTGTTACTATGACTCTTCGAGTTACACGAGAGAAGGTAAGGCAGGGGAGCTAGAGTTATTTAATACTTTAAAACAAAAAGGTGGTAAAAATAACAGGTGTTAAGGGGAAATCTATAGAGAATAACAATAACAGAAACCAAAGCTTCAGTTTTTTACCAGTATTTGAAAACTTACAGAAATAAGTACACCAAATTTTGAAAATAAACAAAAACCATGAACAGATGTCAGCGTAATACATTTTTACTTTATGCTAATTATATTAGATTTTGATGTTTCGAATTTAAATAATTAAATAATTATAAGGTAATCATCTTAAAATTAATTTGAAATCATTCGTTTATTATTTACAATATTACAACTAAAAATAGTCAAGTTTGTTATTTATTTATTAATAAAAATACCTATCTTTATTTTCTCCTGATACCAAATATAAAGGAAATATAGTAAACTATTTCTTACAGTTCACAGCGGCCAGTTTTAATTATAAATTTAACCCATTTTCTAATCGAAGCCCATTAAAAGATTAATCAGTAGAAAATCAGAAGAAAAATTCTAGTTGCTAAACTAAAACTTGATCTTTGACGAATTGTTTATTTGTTTTAATAATTGCTTTTAACTTAAGCAAATACACTTAATAAACCTTAGTCATTTAGAGAAGTGAAAGGCATTGAAAAGCTATTTCTGTTTGGTAGAAAACATTGTTTTAAAAGGACCTAAAAAATCTAGTTAAAATATCAAATGAAACGATTAACCTTAAACCTTAAGTAACATTTGATTAAATTCGAATTTCAAACACCAGCACAACCCCTTTGATAAGCATGTGCCAAATTTACAAATTTACAAAACCCAAAAACATGATTAGCATAGTTACATAATCAGTTGAGTGTTCAAAACAAAACTCGGATTTAATTTAATTCAGTTCGCAGGCCGCAGCTTATCTCTAGAAGAGAGCATAATAGAGAGATACTCGTACTATATACTATAGAAGCTAGTTCTATAAAAATCTGAGAGATGGGAGGTCAGTGGCTTATCGGACAAGTTTTTCAAACAAATAAATAAATACAGAGAGAGTCAAAGTCTCTCTTTCTCTCCGCCACTCTGCAGACAAAGTTGAGTTTTTTATTTCAAATCAAGTTAACAAGCTAATTAGACCGGGTTTTGACTTACCAAAACAGCAATTACAGAATGACCCGCCAAAAATATGGCTATTAGTTGATTATTTTGATTATCTGCAATCTGGTCTTAGGCTAGTTAACACAAATCTGAACCAATCCCACGCATTTGAAATGAAAACCAGAGCGTTCAACACACAGCGAGTTTAGCACGACAACTGGGCACCAGCAGCGAACTGAACAAGTGGCAAGCAGAGCTTCAAGTGACTCAGCAGAGATGTACAGTGTTCGAAATTGAATGATTTAGTTGCAAAAAAAGATATATCATAACGAATTTGTGAATTTATAATCAATATGAGAAATATTTCCCACCTGTATTGCCTATAAATCAAACAAAAATATATTAAAAATGTTGATGGAAATGTAAATTTTAGAAAATTAACTTTCGATTTAATAATTTGATTTAATAATAATAAATTATAGAAATTAAATCTTAAAAACTATAGATTTCAATGTCTAGTTAAATCGAAAAGAGCTTCCGTCATTTTTTAGTTGTCTACAAATTTTTAAACAATTTTTACCCGCCTCATCCCACTATGCCCCGCACCCAAGTCGCTCCACATTAAACCACACGCCGGGGCCTCACACTGCTGGCGTTCAATTAAGCCACTGAAGCCAGCGGAGACAATGGACCGGACAGCGGGAGAGGATGATCCGTCAATCTCTGATCTCTCCAGCTTGCCAGTAGTTCCATAATCGAGAGTGTTTTTGTGTCCGATCTCTCATGCCAGATAGTGCTCTCCGGATCTCGGATTATTTGTCACTCGAGTGCAGCTCATCGTTACACCCATAAAATAATGCACGCGCTTTGTATATTTTCCAGGCCTGGGCAAGCTGCTCAATCCGGATCTGGAGATTGGAGTGCAGTTCTGCACTCACTTGGTGTACGGATATGCGGGAATCCGTGGCGACAACTATCAGGCACACAGTCTGAACGAGAATCTGGACATATACAAGCATCAGTTTTCCGAGGTGACCGCTTTGAAGAGGAAGTACCAACACCTGAAGGTACTGCTAAGCGTGGGCGGAGATCATGACATCGATGTGGAGCATCCGAACAAGTACATCGAGCTGCTGGAGGGCGAGAAAGTGCGTCAGACTGGCTTTATCCAGTCTGCCTATAGCCTGGTGAAGAACTACGGCTTCGATGGTCTGGATTTGGCCTATCAGTTCCCCAAAAATAAGCCCAGGAAGGTGCACGGTGAACTGGGCTCCGCCTGGAAGAGTATCAAGAAGCTATTCACCGGTGATTTTATTGTGGATCCTAATGCTGCCTTGCACAAGGAACAGTTTACGGCCTTTGTGCGAGATGTCAAGGATTCCCTGAGGGCCGATGGCTTTCTGCTCAGTTTGACTGTCCTGCCAAATGTTAACTCTACTTGTTAGTATTTCAAAAATAACCCTAATTAATAGCAAATATTTTAACTATTATGATTAAATATTTTTTCAGGGTACTTTGACATTCCAGCTTTGAATGGCCTGGTGGACTTTGTGAATTTGGCTGCCTTTGATTTCCTCACACCCGCCCGCAATCCCGATGAGGCAGATTACACGGCTCCCATCTACCATCCCCCTTCCGATAATCGTCTGGGACACTATAATGCCGATTTCCAGGTGAATTATTGGGTGAAACAAGGCTTCCCATCGAGCAAGATCAACCTGGGTGTGGCCACCTATGGTAATGCCTGGAAATTGACTCATGATTCCGGCATGGAGGGTCTGCCAGTGGTGCCCCACACCGAAGGACCTGCCCCGGAAGGAATCCAATCCCAGAAGCCAGGATTACTGAGTTATGCTGAGATCTGTGGCAAGCTAAGTAATCCCCAGAATCAGTTCCTCAAGGGTAACGATTCGCCGCTGAGAAGGATTACGGATCCCACCAAGAAATTTGGCACTATTGCCTATCGCCCTGTTGATGGCCCGATTACCGAGGGCATTTGGGTGAGCTACGATGATCCCGACACGGCCTCCAACAAGGCGGCCTACGCCCGCTCCATAAACCTGGGAGGCGTGGCTCTGTTCGATTTGAGCTACGACGATTTCCGTGGCCAGTGCACCAACGATAGGTATCCCATCCTAAGGGCGGTGAAATATCGTTTGTAAATCTGAGATTTGAATTTATTTGGAATTTTATTTGGAAATTTATAATAAATAAAAGAAGATGATTCATTAAATATATATTTGAGAACTATTTCTGTGTTTTGTTATCTCTAATTTTTTTGAAGAAGATCTCAGTACATTTTGGATTTGAAATTGAAAATAAAATTTAATGTTGTTGATAACCAAAATTCCTATTTATTTTTTCTCAACATTTCTAGAAAACTTATTATTTGTTGGATGATTAATAGCCTTGTTTACATGCAGCTCTTGTTAATACTTTTATTTATTTTGCACTTATTTGTGAAGTGCTTATTTTTTTATGGGACCTTGAAATCGCATCATCAATAATCCCAACTTAAACATCGTAAACTCCCACGTAAACCCTTAATCATTTTGAGACAGAAATAATATATATTTATTTATATTTGGGGCATGATTCGACTAGTAAAGACCTTGTTAATTCGTCAACACCTCTGGGGAATCATACAAGTTGCAGACTTAAGCCTGGGAAGCACCCATAAACAGCTTCAGCAGATATTTGCGTATTTAAACTATGACTACCATAGCTACTGGCATTATCTCTGACAAAATGTAGGCAGATAAGCTGCTATTATATTTTCCTTTTCTTAGTGTAAATTACCGAGACGAGAAGTGATCTCATTGAACCCGATGTCAGCTGTCGCTCGAGACAAACAATTTCGTTGAATTTCACGTTGATAATAAGTCCCACGAACTGCGTTCGCTATTGTTCATTACGTGAGTGCGGGGTTTTCGTTTCGTTTCAGGGAATCGGTTGGAGGCGACTCAACGAAAAGCTTTAATACTATTTTCCATTTCAATTTCAAGTGCCGGTGGCAGTGCCAGTCCCGCTGCTCGGTGTCATTTCGAATTCAGTTTGGTTTCGCCTCTCGCCGGCGACGGAGTGTTCCAATTATAACCTCTAAGGTTTTATTTTTTGTTTATTTAAAATCTATAGAAATTTTTTGAGTCGAGCTCTCTGGCCTTTATCTCTCCCCAAAAAAAAAATGACAACCTCTCTGTGGCTCAGCCTGGCTCTGAGCTTTGCCGTTTTGGCTCAATTCCAAGTCAGCGCAGCTCCTAATCTGGTCTGTTTCTATGACTCGCAGGGCTTTCAGCGACAGGGTGAGTATCATATATTTCTAAGAAAACATCATTAAATCTATTATAATTTCTATTCTATCTCAGGCCTGGCCCAGTTTTCCATGACGGACATGGAGCTGGCTTTACAGTTCTGCACTCATCTGGTCTACGGCTATGCCGGCGTCAATGCTGATAACTACGAGGTGCAAAGCATCAATCGACGACTTGATCTCGAGCAGCGTCACCTGGCCCAGGTGTCCAGCTTGAAGGAACGCTATCCCCACATCAAGTTCCTGCTGAGTGTGGGCGGCGATGCGGACTTGAATGAGGGTAACCAGTATATAAAGCTGCTGGAGTCGGGACAGCAGGGTCACAAGCGCTTCATTGAATCCGCCCGGGATCTTGTCAGGCGCTACAATTTCGATGGCTTGGATTTGGCTCTGCAGCTGCCCAGGAATAAGCCGCGCAAGGTGCATGGCGATGTGGGTTCGGCCTGGAAGAGTTTCAAGAAGTTCTTCACGGGGGATTTCATTGTGGACACCGATTCGGAGACGCACAAGGGACAGGTGACAGCTTTGGTCAGAGATCTGAGTGCTGCCCTCAAGCAGAACGATTTGCTGTTGAGTCTTACCGTGCTGCCCAATGTGAACTCGAGCTGTAAGTTTGAAAATAATTTTTATTTACTTACAATTATATCACTTACTAACTTAGAAAAGCAATCAATATTGCCCTATAGTATTCTCTTTCAAAACAACTGATAAAACACATAGCTTTTATTGATTTTCCCTTCGTAACATATGTTTTTCTTCTTCTACAAAAGTCACAGTATTATTTTTTTTTTCTAAACACTTTCAGGGTACTACGATGCCCCCTCGATTGCGCCCAGTCTGGACTTCATTAACCTGGGAACCTTTGACTTCCTGACCCCCCAACGTAACCCCGAGGAGGCGGACTTCACTGCCCCCCTGTACGAAGCCTTTGGCCAGAATCGTTTGGGTCACTACAATGTCAACTTCCAGCTGGAACACTGGCTGCTCCAGCGTGTGCCGGCCCACAAGCTAAACATTGGCATTGCCACCTATGGCCGTTCCTGGAAAATGACCAAAGATTCTGGAGATTCTGGTGCTCCTGTGGTGGCATCCACCAGTGGACCAGCGCCAGCCGGACCCCAAAGCAAGAAGGAGGGCCTCCTCAACTGGGCCGAGATATGCCAACTGATGCCCAATCCGGGTAACACCAATGCCAGGGGACCCAATGCTCCGGTGAAGAGGGTCCTTGATCCCACCAAGCGTTACGGAAGCTATGCCTTCCGTGCTGCCGATGACAATGGCGATCATGGCTTGTGGATCAGCTACGACGATCCGGACTCTGCTTCCAGCAAGGCCCAGTATGCCAGGGTCAAGAATCTGGGCGGAGTGGCATTGTTTGATCTGACCCAAGACGACTTCCGTGGCCAGTGCACCAACGATCGCTTCCCCATGCTGCGTGCCATCAAATACCGACTTCTGTAGGAGCCAAAGAGTCCTATATAGTTATCAGCAGCACGCAAATGTCACAAGAAATATAATAGGAAAAACAAGGAGCGCGGCAGGGAGCCCACAAATGTCAACCGATCGGCGGCCTAAGGCCTCCTTCTGTGTCTGTCCCTTTTTGCAAATTAATTACAAAGTTGTAAACTAAAATGCGCCGCAAATTAATTCGATGAAGCCGGGTTCTCCAGGGGGGAGGGTAACTGACAGAGGAAAAGGGCAATGCACAGAGAGAAAAGTGGTTGGAAAAATATATTTAAGAAGTAAGTATTTCTTTTAAAAGTGGGTAATAGTGGAGGTAAGTAGGGAATAGAGATTTTTCTCTTAAGAATTTTTGTTTAAGTATAGAAATTATAGTACAAAAAAATATAGAAAAATATAACTAATACTAAATATTACAAATATTATTTTACACATTTTCCTAATAAAATCCTTGCTAAAATCAACAGGAAAAAATCTATAAAAATTCTATAATTCATTGAACGTTCCTGCTTTAATAACTTTCTTACCTTTTAACTTAAAAATCCGAATTAAATCATGATAAATACTATATATTTCCTATATTTCCCTCTCTGTATCTCTTTCCAACTCACTGCTTTAATTGCCCCTTTTGCATTGAATTGTTTGGCGCCCACGTCTGGGCGAATCGAGCGCTTTATCATCTCGGACCCATCTTGGTCAAATGGCATTTTGCGGTGGTTTTTTATTTTATTTTATTTTTTTTTTTAGCTGTGCTCAGATTTACAGATTTCGCCACAGAGAGCAGAGAGCTGCTGCTGGTGACTATATACGCGAACAGATCGCTGGACCCGAGCCCGATCGGCGATCCATATGCGTACTCCGCAATGGTTGTCCTCCTGCTCCCCCTGCTGCAGCTGGAGCCGTGTGTCCTCCTCCTCTGCTTACAGAATTGCTGACATACCACCATGCAAAGGTTGCCACTACAGTGAACTGTGGCCACAAGGAGATCGGGTTGGGAGGCTGGGCGGGATATGCATGCGGTTCGGGGGTGTCTGGACCGACTGCCTCGACTGGCGACGACAACGACACGATGTAAGACAACTAAATTAAGTTATTGTTTCTTGGCTAAACAACAAAAAGGAGTCAATGACTTACAAATACTCTAATTTTGGGAGTTTTAAAAGGGAATATTTATAAAATTCAATAAGGAAAATATAACAAATCTTCCTAGTAACTTAAAGATATCCAATAAATATCTTAAATTACTAGTAAGATTCGTTATATTTCCTTTAATAAAAACTGCATAACATTACAAGAATGATCTCTAAAGACCTTAACAATTTACATAATGTTTGAAATTATTTGTAATACAATTCAAGTTAGTAGAATCTCAAAGTTAAAGAAAAAATAAAAGCTATAATATGCCAAGACCTTTATAAATTATTAATTATTAATAAATTTCTCTGATGTGTCTATATAATTTTACAATTAATATTTCAGACTTTTCCTACAAAAAATATTTAAAATCATTCTAAAAAATATAAATACTAACTAACCCCAAAGTAGTGCCCTAAAAATTCTCCTAATATTTATCTAAAAATCTCCGGTTAGCCAGGGAATTTCTTACTTATGAATATGCTCCCACACTTACCCTGACCACTGTTAACCATATTCAAACCCTTGGAGCCAGCTGGAGTCCTAGTTGCTATCTAGCCGGCTTATCTGGGAATCGTGATCTTATTAAGCCGGCCTATACACTCGGAAATTATTTGCAATTGGCGCAATGCCTTATTGGAATGCAAAATATGCCATTAGTGGCAGAAGTCGAGACTTTGGCCAAAGCCAAAGCCACAGCTTTCCCAGACTTACGAGTTAAGGGCCCAAAAGGGCATGGATTTGGGATGAGGATGAGGACAGAAGGAGGAGGAGGTCTTTGGTTAAGAGCATGCCACTAGCATAGCGTACAAGTTGTAAACACGGCATTGTTTTTGGCCACCGTTCCTTAATATATACCCCAAAAAAACCAGAGCCTAAAGGGAAGTGCACTTTAAAAAATGATTAATGTACATAGAAGGAATTTATAATATTATTTGTGGTTAGGAATTTATCAAGGAGTTTCTGTAATTATGTAAAAATATATATTTGATATTATTTTTATAATTTCAAGACAATTACAAAATTCTTACAATATATTAATTACTTTTAAATTTACATAGACACTTTTCTATATTATTAATATAATACGTTTTTATGTAACATTTTATTTATAATTTTAGGTATTTGAATACAACATTTTAAAATAAATCAAATCATTTTTTATCCTGTAAACTTAGCTGATCGTGTTCAAGCCTGGAAGTGCTCCTAGTCCTCGTCCTCATCCTCGTACGAGAACTGCAGCAGCCTGGCTTTGGCTCTGGCTTGTCGCCTCATCTAATTAAGGAGCATTTGGTCCATGGCGGCGTCTACAAGATCTGTTCATGATTATTGCCCCCAGGGCCATATCGCTGCCCCGCGGTTGCTCCCTGCGAATGACAAATATGTGCTGCTGCCAGGCACCGGACTTCTGTTGTCTTCCAAGGAAGCAGCCAGCCGGAGCTAAAGCTGGAGCTGGAGCTCCTTAAATAAAGATATTTTCGCCCTCATTACGCGCCGTGTCCTTTTGTTTATTTGGCTACCAGTTTTGCCCACTCCCTGTTTTGATTTTTTTGTTATTTGTTTATTGTTTTTGTTATTTTTTTGGTGGCCGATGAAGTGTCGCTGATTGCGCGTTGCATTGTTTTGGCCAGGTCGAAACGGCAATGATGCGATGGCGATAAGCCGATGCATGTGGACTGGTCAGGGATTTTGGGTTTATTAGCCGACAATATGATAAGCTGGCCAGACTCCGGACTCGATAAGGATTTCCTTGGAAAAGTTGCCATAGTTTTTTCCACTCTTACCTTGGATTAGAATGAGTAAGTATCCCAGGCTCTCTATCCACAATGAACTTGTTTTACTGCAGGCTATTCCAGGACCTACTCCTCCTTCGCTTGTTCTCCTCTCACATTGTTATCGCTCTGCTTGCCCAGAGTTTGCATTTTTATTGCTTTGTTAATTTTAAATAAGCCACGCGACTTTATGTCCGTGTATATATGAGGCCGCAAGTCGGCCGTCGTTAAGGTACGGCGTCTTTGCTGGAGCACCACTTCGGATTGAGCTGTCGTCTCAGCCAGCAGCTGGTACCAAGGATCTCGGTCTCGTCCAATTGTCAGCGGGTTGTCAACCAAAATGATTTACAGGTGATGATCTCTGGGTCCAACCAGGGCCAAGTGGCGCCACAGCATCTCGAAGGTAAAAGTATCTTGTGGGAGAAGTTGGTAATATGATGCCTTGAAGTTAACATGGAGGGACTTTAAATGCTCTTAAAATGTATAATTAAATATAATATTTAACAAAAAATTAATAGACAAAATAATAAAAGATCTTAATGACTGAAAAATTCTTTTAATACATTTTTAGGAGCCTTTATAATTGGTAATTAATTTTAAATACTATTTAAACCAAAGTTTAAAAGGCTTTTTAAGCAGACTTAACATACTTAACAACTAATTAAAAACTATCCATTTTGAATCTTGAAATATATTTATCAACTCCTTATAGAGTATATAAATACACATATTCCCCTAATACACATATTCCCCTAAAACATCCTGCAGAGCCGCCAATCGTTTATAGATTTTTAACGCTCAGTTCGTGAATTCCTTTGACCACAATTATTATGAATACAAAATACAAAAAATAAAAATATATAAAAACAAGTCTTTAACAATTCTGCTTCGTTTTTGTTCTTCTCCGATTTTATTCATAAACAAGCGACAATAAAAATGTGCCATAACAAGCTAAAGGTTATTCTTGTTTAACGAAATAAACAACTCATAAAATTATGCTACACAAAAAAGCAACAAGAACAACGAAGATATTTTTGTTTATATTTTCTGTAAATTTTTGTTCGCACCAATTAAATTCAATTAGCTGTCAGCAGCAGCAGAGGCGACTATATATAGTATATAGTACGATACGATGTGATAGATAACCCCGAACGCCACCTACTAAATCCATGTATCTGCGTGTGTCTGCGGCTAGCTGTAGCGCCACTGCCTCATAAAAGGTTAGTTTAAACAAATAAACACGTGGAATTTAATGAAGAAACGTGTGTGGCTCTATGGATTATATAGCCCTGGCTGGTCTATGGCTAAAGAGTGTAAAAGCTATGGCAAACTAGGGGCTGATATGTTAATGCCATAAGTGGTGATTATATAGTTAAAGCAAACAATTTGTAGAAAGTTTAATTTAGAGGGATTTTAAAATATATAAAAAATATCTGGCATATTTGAAATCAATAATTTAATTAGATAAATAAATTTTATAATATTTATATATCAAAGGTATACAAAAATCTAGTTTTAAAATAATTGAAGGTGAAGCTTTCTATCAAGAAAAGATTAATAATTAATATAATACATTTTGAAATATTCTTTGCTCTTTTAACATTTTTAAATGTAGTTTTTTAAACCAAACCTTTTCTTAAACTGTTGTAAATTTCTTAATAAAATCCACTTTAAATAATCCAATATTCCTTCTTCTCTAGAAGCCATACATGTCCAATTCCCTCCCCCATATCTTCAAACCTGCAAAAATCACAAACAGAAATAAACAAACAAATTGCCAAAGACTTGTGGTCACCAAGGAATGTGCATAAACATTTGCAAAACTTTTGATTGCGCGGCACTAAAAATAAAATGCCCTGCAGTCAAACCCAAGGAGACGTGTGAAATCGTATTAAAAAAAAAACTAAAACTGGATTGGATTTGTGGAATGGTAATAGGACTCAAAGAGGGGGCGAGTGGGGGGGATGTCGACGCGCCTAAAGCAAACAAATAAACGCTGCAACTAAATGGCCAACTAACAGCATCAAAACATCAACATCAACATCGTCGGGCGGCGGCACGCTTTAGAAATTTAATTAAATCGCCGGGAGAAACAATAAAAACTACAACCGACCCGAGCGTGCATTTTTATTACGCACTGTGCGCACTACTATATGTGCAATAACTCAAAAAATACTTGGCCCCGTGTATCATTAAAATCAAAAATCACCCAAGCTGGGTGGGATTTTGTCGATTTGAGCAAACTGTTCTTGGCACTGATGATCCTGTGTGACTAGCCATAAAAATGTTTAGATGCACAAATAAACACTACGCGGGAAAAATCGTTAAATATCGCCCCCATTAGAGCCATACGCTCACCCAAAAAAGGCAATTCTTCATTGCGTTTTGTAAACATTGAAGGAAACGAAGAGATTTTGCTTTATGTGGAAGGGATCTGCGATTGGATTATATTTTTAAATGGGAAGATAGAGCTCTTTATAGCAATCATTCACTTAGAGATCATTAAATTAATGTTAATGATAAGTTTTAATTGAAGTTACTGAGTTATTATAATAAAATTACAATTTAGAAAAGAAAATTTAACAAAGAAATCAAATAAAAAGTAAAGAAGAAAGACAATAAAATAGTTGTATTTATTAATTTGGTTTAAAAAATATTTAAATTTATATTTAATTATGAACTTTTTCATAATGTTATAATTTCAGAGTGCTAAACTTTGTATAAATTGTAATATTTTATTTTAAAAAAATATATTAAAAATTTATAATTAAATAAATTAACAGTTTATGGTTCAAAGTATTAAATCTCATTCAATTAAATTCTAGAAATATTCCCATATATACAAAATCAGAATCCCATCACCTTCAGTAACCATGAAATCCTCAAGTCAATCAGTGCAAACGCATTCTTATCTCTCGCTTCACATGGCAGCCAAAAGGAAAATGGGGCAGAGGGAAACCCTTCTACTTCCCTTTCGGAAAATTAGTATGCAACCCTTTCTGGGTTGATAACAAAAAAAAAGAAAATGGTAATGTCAAGCGTGGTTTAGCGATACGTCATCATGATTTGCCAAATTTGACAGGCGAAAACTCCGAAAGAAAAGGAAATCTCAGAGGAAAAGGGGTGGTGATGGGGTTTGCTTTTTGCATAAATTGCTTAACAATTGAGCAATGTATGTTTATACCGATACTCGGCTCAGTCACTCATTCATTCAGTCAATTCAATCGCTTGCCTCAACTGACAGCAGCTGAGAGATTACGGCAATGATTTGCCAGAAACCAAAAAATCCACAGCAACTGCAACACTTTGACATTGGTCTCCTTTTTTTTACATTTTTTTTAGGGGGAGGCCATGGTTTAGTTTCCCATATTTAATCTCGGTTTGCGTGTCCTGCAAAGATTTCTCATTTGCTCGCAAATCGAACTGCCAACTTTGCCAAATTGTTGTGCGTGTGTGCATTGCGGGGGAAGAGGAACAGTTGGACAAATTGAATCTACAGATTCCTAAAGGGAGCAACAACAACAACAATTATTGAATTATCATTTGCCGATGCATCAGGCTTAATTCGATTTGGCGCTGTACGCGTGCGCACGCAAATCCAGAGTCCCCAAGCTGGAGTTCACTCCTCCATCTCCAAGTTTAGGTGGTGAGGTGAGGGGGGTGAGCCCCCTGCTGGGTAACAAACACAAGCGACTGACATAATCGTGATATATTGGCACGCAGGCCAGTTGGAGAACTCACATCTTGTCTCACTCAAATGAAATCGAAAACAGTAAAGCTAAGAATCTAAAAGAGGAGGCAAAAGTATCTTAAATTCTCTTAAAGTATTCAAAAATATTTAATATTAACCCAGGCAATTAGTTTTTCCAGTAAGCAAATTTCCATTTAAATTTAATTTAAACTTACAGCTTCCTGTAATCTCCAACCCCTTTTCGAACCCATCCATCAAGGACACACTCTTCCTCAATCGCATATGGCAAATAAAAACGTCATCGATCAGAGCAAAGCTGGCAGGATACCATCCAATAATATATTATGTATATGTTGGGAAACATAAAATTGAAAAGAAAATCGCTGACAAATTAAAATGCAGAGCCAAGTGGGACTCAATAGATTTTCCGAAAGCCCGATGACGAATGCCGAAGGAATTAAGATGGATCACATGACTCAATGACGGCGAGAAAAAAAGGACAATCGTAGAGTTCAACTCGCTCACAATGGTTAAAATGGTAAAAAAAAAAGAGAAACAGAAAAACATCTTCCAGATGCAATTCCCGGGGAAGTGATTCAGCAGTTTGGCTACCTACAAAATATATATAAACTTCTATATCGTCATGGTCATGTCACTCACTCAGCTTATAAATCCCCAGTCAGCAGCCAGCGGCGGCAGCCGCCAAAAAGAGTTTGAATTTCAAATTGAATCGAAACGAAGTAAATGACGTTGAAAACATGTCAGGGGAAAGGGGAATTAAAATGCCTTAATGGTTAATATAGCATTTCAGTCTTGTCTCGGATCTTGTAAAGTCATGGCGCCACAAGAAATCATTCTGCCCCACACTCTTCCGTCTCTCACCCCAAAAAAAAAGGGAAAACTAAAACAGGATATGAGCGTGGCAATGAGTAGCATGTGGCAAATCATTTATAATGTTTAAATTTTTAATAAATATTCTCATACACATCGGTGAATGGGTCTATATCCTACATAGTTCCCCCCCAAAATCCTTTTGTTGGTTGCTTCTTTAATCAGCACAGGAATCTGATACTTGTACAAAAGGCTTTCTTTGTAAACACACTTCCTGAACTTTACCCAGCAACGAGGAGGAGGGGGATTTTCCAGGGGGACTCTGCGCATATTTACACATATGAAAAACATGTTAACCAGAAAATTAATTATAAAATTTTCAAAAACCTTAACAATGTCTACAATATGGCGTTGATTTTACTCAAACAAAAACTAACTAACTGTTCCTGCACAAGGACTGGTTGTGGAAGTGGGTGTAAGGCTGCTTTCTTCGGCTCTCAGGAGCCATACAGGATCCTTAAAATGTTGATAAATAAATAATTGGTATTTTTTGTAAGAAGTTTGCTGAAAATTTTGATTATTTGGGTATTAAAATTCGAAATATTGTAGGGTTTACCATAGGAGTTAAAGTTTGGAGCGAGATTTAATAATTATGGGAAACAGATTCACGTGTAAATTATAAAAAAAATTTAATTAGTTATAGAGTCAATGCAAGTTGTATTTACTAAAAATTTTCGTTGAAAAAATGTATCTAACTTAACAAATTTAAAGGTTTTCAAATGTTAAATAAAAGCAATACTCCCAAATAAAATATATATTAAAAACTCTCCATTACAATAAAGAAAGCTTTATAAAATATTGCGAAAAATAGTTTCTAATGTTTTCCTTACTCAATTTTAGTTTTATTAAACCTATTTTTCCTTTCTTCAAACAGATTTCCCTAAATTATACTACAACACCCTGTATTTCCCCCTTAAACAGTAGACTTTAGTCCTTACCTACAAGAGTTCAGAGAGTGAAAACCATATACATTACACACTCTTGCACTCGTCGCACTTCCAGTTATAGACATTGTTTGATAGAGCAGGACACAGAAATTGCTGGAGTGGAAGGGGGAGTGGGAGAAAGGACCTACCTACCCCTCCGACAAAAGGCAGCACAAAAAAAGTGGCTGCTGTAATTCATACTTCCTTCTACGTATAAGAAAATTTACAATTTCTTTTCTTTTCGGCAAGAAATCCTTACTACCACTTGCCACCCGACCGCCCACAAGCCAGGGGCTAAGCAGGAAGGATATGGATATTGTGCTGCTGCGAAATTAAACTGAGAAAATCCTTGGAGGAGAGGGAGATGGAATGCCAGAGAAACGTGCACAAGTTGCGGTTTGTTTTCTCTGAGCCGGAAGAGGCTGGGAATCCAGAAACCAAAAGTCTGAGTTTAACGGATGCAAATCTTTGAGTTTTCTTATTCATGCGATGCGGGCTTCAAAGGGTGGGAAGGATATAGAAGCTGTAAAGGATGTAACTAAGTTTAGATAGTTAATTGGCATAGTTTTTTTTTGTATATTATAAACAGGACTTATTCCACTAAATGCCATTCCTATAATCCCCTTTCTTTCCCTGTTAAGGATTCTCTGAAATTAATTTTCCCACCAACTGTTGCCCAGCGTCGGCAGCTGTTCTCACCTGTCTGCAACCTCAGAAAACTGTAAATCTCATTTATAAAAAAAAATTAAAATAATAAAATAAAGTTGATAAAAATAAATACGAAAATCTGAAACCAAGCAAAGCTGGTGCTGAAATTATGATTAACATAATGTGTGGTCTGCGCCCACATAACGGTTTTAATTCGGGACAAGGACCGACCCGCAGACCATACTATATTATATAGCGCATAAATAACGGATCAGATTGCATTCACATACAATTTATATTATATACCATATATATTCCCTTTTTTTCTTGCCTGCAAAATTATTATAATGAGAAAAATTATGAAAAATTATGCAAAGGAGAGAGACGAAGAGGAGGGTACGTACCCGTTTGCTTGAAATAAAAGTATCGAATTAGCGAAATAATATCAGATAACCTTCGGCACTACAACTACCACAACAACAAAAAATCGAAGAAATATAAAAAGAAATATGAAAAATACAAGAACAAAAAATTCCACTTGAATTGTCAGCCGGCATGCTGGCGCAGGACAACAACAAAAATGGGGGGAAGAAGGATATTAAACAATATCTGAGAGATTGCTGTAATCATTCGGTGGATAGCTCGCAAAGTATCTGTATCTGTGTCAGCTGCCGCTTTTGAGGGAAAATCAAACCACAGCCACATATGTAAGCCTTTCGCTAATCTTTTTTTCCAAGAGATAGTTGCATGTTGTTGCCATATTTATAAGTAGTTATCCTTTCAGCCAAACAATGGCAGTGCCAAGAACTCCCCTCGTTTTCGTTTTTTGCTTGAGTGCATTAGAATTGCCGCCGAGCCACTCAAGGATTTATGAAATAATTTTTTTTCTCCCCTACTTGCCATTCTTCTTCTCGGTTTTTTAGTAACAAAGAAGGTTCTTTTCTGTATTTTTTTTTTTTTGTGCCCAGCGGATTTTGTTTGCGGCTTCTGCGGGTTTCCTCTGTTCGCCTCGTTTGTATAAAAATTGCATTCGAATTGACAAACAATTTGCCGAGTCGCTGGTATGGAGGTAAATTAATCTGGAACAGAAGCACCTGTCGATGTCGAGGTTTCAGAGGGGAGAAATACTTATAAAGAAAAGATTATTGGGTACGTAAAAATCTTATAAATAATAGTAGTAAGTCCCTAATATTTGTACTTTTTAAAAACGAATAACATTCAGGTTTAAATCAAAGTTATATTTGTTTTTACTCCCCATAAAAATCAATACAAAGTGTTCCTTCTCCTAAAAGGAAACCCCTTATAACTAATAGCTCTTCCGTTGACCATTCCTGCTGACCCGTAACCCAAGCCTTTCCACCTGCTCACCAGTTAACCCATCTCCCAACTCCTCCCCCAATCCCTCTCCCAACCCATCTCCCTAACCATCCCCCAACCCAACCCCTTATCACACCCACCTGCATACAGAAGGGAAAAACAGAAATTAAAAGCACAAAAAATGATAAGCCATAAATTGCCCGCCCAAAAGTCTCAAAACAAATACGAGTTCTCCTCCGCAACCAAAGCAATTAAAGATGCGATGAGGAGAAGCGAGAGACCTGGTCCTAGACTATCTTTGGAGGCTGTAGATACAATTAAAACTACAATTTTTCATGTGTGCTGTGCGATTGCGATTGGGGCAATCGGTGTGATTGCAGCTGCGTATCTGTTGGGTTAATTCGTATCTATACAATCGATCGAACCATTTGCCGATTGCAAAAAAAGTTTCAATTAGAAAAATAAGTCTAGTTTTAACTATTAGAAGCCAGTTCAAGGGTGGAGGGGGCGGCCTGCTTAGATTTTTTGGGGGTGTAGCCAGTGTAATCTTTGTTATGCAATTAATTTTTGGTGTAGACTGTATACATAGAGGGTTTATTAAATATGTTGAGGAGTTGGAAAATTGGGAAACTATTTTAAAGGGACTCTAAATTTTGCTCTTATAATTTGTAAGTTTATTTTAATTTGGAAAAAGATTTTTTTAAGTTTTTTCTCAAATGTTTAAAGAAACTTCTTGTTGAAAACAATAATTATTGCTCGTCGAGTTGTGATTTTTATATTTTAGTTTAATTTAAGCTTTAATTAAAGCTATGTTATATTTCATGCAAATAGATAATTTATGTATGTATATTGTAATAAATTGTAAAAGGGGTTTGTAAACCTTAATTGCCGTCTGTTAAATTATTAGAAAAATGGATTTAAGGAAATTAAATATTTAAAAATGAAATAAACCACCTAAAATAAAAGCACTTTCTTGATAATAAAAATATTACAAAATTTAATAGAGTATTTAAGCTATTTGCTAATACAATTCCAAAGTTCTATTTCGATAGTTCCGCTTGCGTGTTGCCAACTGCCCAGCGTTGGCAACTAATTCGATTTGTTTGAATGGCCATTAAATGCATAAAGGATCATCGCGTTGCAGATCTCTCGCTTGCGCTGTGCTTGCGGTTTCTGGCTTTCTGCTAACATATGTTGCATTAATTGTTCATGTTTGCCTCAAAAGCAACTCGTGTTCAATGGGTTTTATTGCTGCTCGACACACACAAACAGCGAAACAAAACAATCTTTTCTTTTTATTTTTGAGGCTGAAGAGCACCAGCACCAGCAACAGCAGCAGTGGGCACGAAACAAATGAAAAGAAAAATTGCGCACAAAACATTTTTCATTACGTGATTTTCGAGCATGCCAATGGCAGGGCGGCGGGAAAGGAAAAAGGAACAGTGGCGGAGGGGGAAACTGCCCAACAGCCGAACAACCGAAGTGGCGACAGCCGGCAAAGTGCCATGTATACAACAGGAACACGGGAAGGGGTTAACAGCAGCCTATAAGGATCCGATCTGAACCCAAAGCGATCGTTTAAGCTGAAAGAAATTATAAGTGACTAAGAAAATGTTAAATTTGGTATTAAATGTTATATTATTTAATGTTTAATTTAATTTATTAACGATTTTATTCATCCAAATTTATTGCAGATATTAAAAAGGCTTTTTATTATGTGACAACCTTTTGAAAACTTATTAAATTAATGTATAAATTATTTATATAATTACTAGAAATTGTATTTTTTAATCCTGTATAATTTGATTTTGAAGAAAATGGATAATATTTAATTATTAATTATTTTAATATAATTACACTAATCAAAATTTGATTTTATTGATTTTTTACTATATATTTCTTTATCTCATTATTGGTCGTAAAATTTTCAGTTTTCAGAGTGCACACCTCTTTAGATTCTCCTTCGAATCTTCGCCTTGCCTTTTGCATTCCCACACGCGATCGCAATCGCCGTCCAAAAGCCAAAAGATACAAGCCAAGTCGAGCCGAGCAGCTAAACAGCAGATACAAATGTATCTATGAGCTGCAGTCGCGACTCGCGACTCAATTACAATTTATTAAAAGCCGCGCAAACTGATTTATAACCAGCAAGTCATCGAAGGAAGATGCAGCCAAAGGGATGCCTAGCTTTTTTTACTATAACCAAGGACAGTGGTTAAAAGGATACCATAAACACTTTATTACTTTTAAGGGAAAAGTGTTCATGAATTATTTTAAATATGGAAATATTAACAACTACTTTATATAGCGTTTTATGGCATTTATTAATGCTATAAATAAATAGTAAAATTATAAAATACTTAAAATAAATTTAAAATATGTTCATAAATCCATTTAAAGAGTTTAATATATTTTTCAATGCCTAATAATTATGTATTAATATGGTAAACTTTTGATGAGAGGTTTTTATATATGTTTCCATATATAATAATTAATCTTGGCTTTTATGTAAGGTTTCTATTATTTTATGTTTAATATCTTTGTACTTATTTTCTTTTTTAAGCTTTTTCTACTTGTTTCCCAAATTTTCTCTCTCTTAACCCATAGTACCCTTGTTCACGTGTCTGCAAAGTTGACGTAGTGTCTGGCGGATTTCGCTTACCTTGTTTCGGCCGTCTGGTCTATGGACTAAATCCATATCCCCATTTGGTGGGGGCAAATTGGCGGCTTATTTGTGTGTGGAAATTGCCTGCCATGCCGCAGATTTTGCTGTTGCTTCTGCTGAGAGCCCTCAAGTGGCTGGATGGCCGCTGAGAAGATGGGAAATGGGAGTCTAGAGGAGTCGAAGGTACACACAGGTAAAGGCAAAAGGTGGAACTCGAAGTGGAGCCCCAACAATATGGCGCCTGGCCCGCTGGTGGTGACAGTTGCTTGTCAACAGCATACACGATCCACCAGGAACCAAGGTAACCAAGGGGAGAGGATCATGATCTATGGGGCTAGACAACAGCTACAATGAAAGAGAGCTGTTAGATGTTCCACAGATGATCTATGGCAGTGGACAGGGTAAGAGGCTCCTGGGAAAGGGTGGGAGGAGCTAAGAAGTAAGCTGTTCTAGCTGAAAAGGATTATAATAATTATCTAGACTAGAAAATGCTATAATTTGGCATATTTCAATATTAGTTTTAAATTCGTGTAATACTTTTTTAAATTTATTTTAACATTTGATGTGCCTTATCGACTTTCTCTAGACTTTCACTCATATTTTTAAGGATTGTAATTATTAGAAATCATTTGTTCTCTATCTCTCTCTCTATCCCCTCGTCCACAATCTGTAGTTCAAACTGATGGCGCCTGGTTCTGCAGTCAAGTTTGTTGCCTAAGTCTTTTGATTTACCATTTATTAAGAAGTTTTGTGTTAAAGTAAATTACTAAAATTACATAAAAAATACTTTATTAATTTATAAATATAAATAACTTAAATTGTATTGTTTTTTATTTAGTTTAAGAAGGGCCTTTTGAATTATTTGTAACCAAAATCAAAATAAATGTATATATAAAAAGAAATTTAATTATATTGTTTTTTATTTAATTTTAAGAGAGGGGAAAAAGTTTATATTTTCGATTTCTTGTCCGTTCCCATGATTAACCCAGTTTCAAGTGGTCCCCAGGATCCCGCCCCTCAAATAACTCTGATTTATTGTCAACCAGTTCCAGTCGAAAGGCCGATATAACAGTTATGTATGGAAGAGAGACCCTTTAATAAAAATCGAAATTAATGCATTTAACACAAAATATGATTGCCACAATTTAAGGCCCAAGACCCCGGAGAACAGCGAAGAGCAAAACCCCCAATCAGCTAAACGCTGCACGTTGCCAGTGAGAAATTAACGAGAATTAAGCGACCTGCCCACCTAATGCTCCAGATACAGCGACACATACCTCTTTTGCTCCATTTTTTTCGGGACGAACGACGGACCTAGCAATCAACAGCATTCCTTTTAATTTTAACTTTTTGCAAAGATGCGCCCCGAAAATCAAAAAGTCCAAATCAAAACCAATAATAAAGTTAAATCGATAATTGAGGTCAGGTCGAAGAAGGTATTTCTCAGATGCGGATTCAGAGAGTCGGTGTTGGGATCTGGCGGAGAGATATCTTTTGGGGCCTTTGGCGTAAATATATACGTGATCGTTTAACTGTAAATTAAATATAATTTACCAATAATCATAATCACAATATACATATGTATGTGTATATGCAGTTTCTGTGTCTGATCTCGTCTTCCTACAGATTGAGAGCTGATCCGCCGTGATTTGATCCCCTTAAGCCAGACGCATAAATCATCATCTGGTGTATATATGTTCCTTTTCTGGATCGATAACTGTCCAAACGCGCGCCTCGCAGCTGATAGTCTGCAAAAAAAATTCATAAAAAAAAGAAAACGAAGAAGAAAAAAATGAGAATAAAGAATTCGCCGGGTTCGCTGATCGATTGGTTTCTGTATCTTTTTATTGTTGCGACTATCTCACGCTCCTCTGATGAACGTCTGCCTGGCTGAGCGCTATAATTAAATGCTAAAATCGCATAGAGCGAGGAGACTGTGGCATATGTTAGATCGAATTGGGGCTAAAGCAGCACACAACAAATATTAATCTGCGAAGCATAAATGCTTTTGTGTAGACAGCAATTAACCAATGGCCAAAGGCCATAGGATGTATGTCGATGATGATTTTGGTGTTTGAATCGATGAAAATCATCAATAAAAGAACTTCCTGTTATTTGATGGGAAATATTGTAGAGTTTGTACTTCAAATCTTTATGTTTAATTATTGTTTTTATTTATTTTTGAATTCATATTTAACTTATATTAAAATATCCAGTACTATGTCTTTTAAAAGTCCTTCTTTTAGTCTTTGCTCTTATTTATACTGATTTAAATTATAAAATATTGTCCGACAAGCATAACTGCTTTTGTGTAGGCAAAGGTATCGAAACAAAATTAATAGAAATATAAAGTCCTTTTAATAAAAAGAAATGTTCAGTCCTGTTTTCATTTTAATAGAAAAATTGAATTGATTCTAAATAATTTGAATGTTCTTTCAATTATTTAAAGTTTGTCTAGAAAAATGTGTATAAAAACTTGACTTTATGACGATAAGCTTGGGTAAACCGATATCTTCCCTATTATTAACCCTTAACATTTAGTACAGTTAATTTTTGAAATTCTGGTTTAAAGCCAGCAGTAAAAAACCATATGCTTCCCCTTTGTGTGCTTTCCTGCCTTATTCATTTCTAGTTCTTCAATTAACTCTTGTATATAATTTAAAGGATCTCCCAGTAAAATAACTAAAATAAACCTTCATATTTAAAGAAACTTAATTATCCAACTTTTCAAACGTCCTAAATGTAATCCTAAAATGTAATCTAAAATTCATTTACCTTCAAACTTACCTCAATGAGTTCCGTTTTAATTAAAATAATCAACTAAAACAAAATATTCCAACGCTCGAAAATCTTCCACAGCCTTAAAGTTAAAACCAATTTAATCAAAGCTTTTAAAACTCCAACCAGTTCACCCAGAATTTAACAGATTTAAATTGGCAACCCAATTTTTGACAACCCACACCTGAAATACACCTCTCAAAAATATAAATGAAAACAACAGTTTGTGGCTGTATTATTTTTGCAATAATAATTTATTATTATATATTATTTTTAAACTTTTTCGCTTTTTGTTACGGTTGTTGTTTGTTGTTGTGGTTGTTATTGGTGTTGTTGTTGCTGTTTTTATTGTTAGCCTGTATTATTTTAATCGTATTTATTATAATAATTTCTGTGTGTTTTGCGCTGCGAGCACCGAAATGTTGCACAATATTTCGTGGTGCTATTGTTGCTGCTGATTTGCGGAATTATTCATTCTTTGACTATTGTTTATGACTAAAGTTAATGTTTTGTGTGTATATATATATAGGGTGTATATATAATAGCATATGAGAAGCGTTTAAATAGTTTTAAATGTCAATTTCTGATCATTTTCTCCCCTCATTTTGTTTTGTTTTCTTTTTATTTGCATTTTTGTAACATATTTTTTTAAATGACGGGCATACAAGTTGGTTTCGTTTAGCATTTATTATTTATTATTAGTATTATATTTATTATTAGATATATATAATATGAATTATTGTTTACCGCCTAGGCAAGTGAAATACTTGAAGTTTATTTACGTTTTAGATGCTAGGTTTTTTTTTGTTTCGTATTACGGCCTGCTGCTAAAAGCTAGTGAATAAATTAAAATCTTAGCCGTAAATAAAAAAAGTACATTGTAATATTAAATCAAATATTTAAAACACTAAAAAGCGGCTCGTAAAATGTCTCATTTCTTGTAATTTGTATTTCCTAAATAACTACGCGTTACTTTAGTTTATAGATCGAATTACATATATTTCTGTTACAATTATATATACTCGAATTGAAGCTATATCGTAGTGTTTATAAGCAATGCTAAAAATGGTTTTCCTTTTTTTTATTTTTTTTAGGGATTGTTAAATGCTAGTTTTCTTGCCAATTGGTATTTCAGCTCTTTTCTGCACAATTCTTTAATAAAAAGTCTTTCATATCGGCTGCTATGTAGCATGTATTTACAACGTAACTGTAAGCTTACACACAACTGCACGTTATGGGTTCTAAGCACTCTATATGGGGTATATCGGAAGTTCTTGCATCGGTTTTCTATATGATTTTTCTATATGTACAAAATGGCCTCACCAACGTTTGCAACGTTCTCTCAAAACTCTTTCTTTTTTTAGTTTATTTTATTTAATTTTTTTAATTATGTACAATATTTGCCCTCAAGAATAGCCGCCGGTTTGGATTGCACTCTGAGATCAAATATATATATATATATTTATCATATATATCCAGGCCAACGGCTGGGCTCACCTTCACCTGTCCAGGTGCTTAGTTGGCGCTACCGAAAAGCACGGAGTTCTTGTAGTAAGCCGTCGGTCGCTCCGACAGAGGACTCTTTACATCCCGCTCGGCATTGGCCGCCCGCGACTTGCGCTCCATCTCTAGTTCCTGGGCCAAGGATTCTTTAGAAAAAATAAAAGAAAATAAGGGAAGAATTTAGAGTTAATAAAGATAAATTTTCAATAAAAATAAAAAACAAAAAAGACTACTTTAAATGTTTTTCTATTAAAAAAAAAAAAATCACAGTATTTCAACTCACCGGAATAATTCTGCCAGAATGCCCCAGTGGCCATTAGATCAATGCCTGGATAGCTCCATGGACCCTTGCCATTACTGGCAGCCGCTGCTGCTGCTGCCGCCGCTGCTGCAGCCAGGCTTCCCTCTGCAGCAGCTGCTGCTGCTGCCACTGCGGCGGCAGATGCGGATGCAGAAACAGCGGCGGATCCACTTGGCGGCCGTTCATCTCGCTCCCGACTGCCACAACGCTGCTCCTCATCCTGGGCGCCCAGGGAGGCGGCCGAGGAGCGATGCTGCCGCTCTACGGAGCCCTCGTGATCGGAGTGTGGCTCCCGCTTGAAATGGGTGGGCGAGTCCGGGCAGTTGGCTCCCGCGGATATTGAGCCGGAACGGGATCCGGCCGAATGGCCGGCGGTCACATCACAGGAGGAATTGGAGCCCAGGGATTTGTCTGACTTTTCGCTGCCGGCGTCGTTTTCTATGGAAAATTGTCAATGGAAGAAGGGCGCTGTGTTGGTTAAAAGAAAGCGTAGGATTTTGGCATTTTGTGGGGGCAGAGAGTTGGGTCTTTAATTTATATTTGTTAAGTCCATGAAACTGAAAACTAAACAAATGAGTATCTATAATTTAAGAGCATATTATACATAGCTCAATAAATAAATATCAAGAAAATTGCTTAACCTTAAATAAATCTTTGAAAAGTTATATCCCTTTCTTTATGCTTAATTCACAATCGAAATGGATTATTAATTTAAGAATCTTCATGTAAATTAAAGATTGTCAAGGAAAGTAATGTGGTTGGCATGGAAGAATATTTTTGGGAAAGTATATTTTTTGGATTCTTTCTTAGTCATGCATTGTACGTGTCCTTATTCCGGTAACACTTACCTTTCATCGTCTCAACATCACCGCCGTGGCTGCTGCTGTTGCTGTTGTTATTGTTATTATTGTTGTTGTTATTGTTGTTAGTGCTGCATTTAGAATCAGCACCACCGCCCCCACAAGCCTCGGACTCGCTGCAAGCGGATCCAGAGCCACCGCCACCACTGCCATTGGCATTGGGACTGCCCTTGGAGGCACCGCTGCCGCCGCCAAGTTGCTGCTGGTAACGAATGCGGATTTTACGTTCCCGGCGGAAACGTTTTTGGTAAAGAACTGTAAACAAAAAATATAGAAAAATATGCAATTAATAAAATTTTAAACATAAGAAAATGTAATATTTAGATAACAACTATCTTGGTTATTTTGATATAATAAAAATGATCCAACTTAAAGTTTAAGTTAGGTTGAAGTTAGTTTATAGTTTCACATAGGTAAGTTATATATTAAATATTTTATAACCCTCTTAAATAAATCACTTAATAAAATAACTATATATAGTCTAACCTTAAACCACCCAAAAAAGTAGTACCAAGAAATCCGTGACCCCTTAATTAATCCTTTTCTCCTAGCACTTTGGAAATCATGAAACCCACATTAACACGAAACTCCTTTCCAGGGAAATGTGTCAGGAGGAGATTGGCCAAGGAACAGGCCCAATCCCAAGAACAAAACAAATACTGGCACCACTCTCAACTATAGATCGTGAGCCGATCTCTGCGATCTGCGACTGGCAACTGGTAATTTGATCGATTCCAATGATTCGAGGGGCTTTGGTTTTGGCTCTGGCTCTGGCTCTGATTTTGCGTTCTCGGCCTGGCCTTAGCTATATGCTCTGGCTCTCTGGGCCTCGTCGTTGCCTGTGTGTGCCAATTCAAGTGCGCATCCGGCCGTGTGTGTGGGCGCAATTATGTTTATTGATCCTGACTTGCAATCATTCCAGATCGCGAGTCATAGAACAAAAACCAAAAAAAAAAAGGAAACAGCAAACGAATAATGTTGCACTCGGGAAAAAAGGAGGGGAAGATTTATTAAATTATTTTTAAAAATTGTATGGCCCAAAAAAAAGGAAAGTAAATAAATGAATGCAAAGGTAATTTTAATTTGTAGATTTGCTGTCGATTTTTAATATTTTCTTTGTCACTAAATGTTTTAATTACTGCAAAAAAGCAGTAAAAAAATATCACAAAGAATTCATTAATGATTATATATTAAGGATTTTGCTAAGAAGCCAACAACTGTTTTAAGCTTTACCAATTTCTGTTAGGATTTTTTTTACCAGTGTACCCTTTCCACCACATCGCTGTGGATGCGATGCAATGAAGCGTGGTGACAGCCGTTTTGAGGGTGGAGCCACGGAATCAACCTCAAATCAAATCCAAAACTGTTGCAGGCATATTGAATTTCAGCGAGGATCGATCGGTTCATGGCATTGCCCTCCTTCTCCATCTCCAACTTCGACTTCATTCCATACCATTTTTTTTTTTTATTTTTTACGTAAAATTTCACCAGCACCCACGCGCTGCCATTACAAATGGCCAATTGTTGCCGTGTTCTGAACTCGAAAACTCGAAACTGGAGAGAAAACCCGCTGTACATGGCTACGATTTTTATCGCCAGCGTTATTATTAGTTGCAATTAGATGTCTATGTGCCTGTGTGTGGCATTTTGCATAGTTGCATGCAATTTTTTGTTTTTCGTTTGCTGATTTATGTGCTGCCTTTTTCCTCCATAATTTTCCCACAAACTGGGGAAGGAGAGGGGAAAGAAAAGGAGATTAAGTTATGGCCAGGTCGGTCGGTCGGTCGGTCGGTCAGTTTTGTGTGCAATTATATAGTGTGCTCTGGTTCCCTTTGTTCTCGCATTGTAATTCTGCGGAGTTTTCGTTCCTTTTTTTTTTGGGTGGAGCCTTGATTTGGGGGATTGTTTTTTTTTTTGGTGGCTCAATGGCGGCTTGTAAATTTGAGGGCTGCCTTTCGGCTAAAGGAAACTGCAGTGGCTTTACATAAACTTAATCAATTGCGATTGAGTGTTGAGTGGAGTCAATCAATGAATCATTTATTCGCCATATGCAATTGGAACAAAAATTGATTGAACTTTGAAGCCAGTAATTGGTAGATTTACAAATTGCTTTTAAATAGCCAATTTGGCAGGTTTTTAAAAGGTTTAATTTGCATATTAAGGAAGTGGGTTACTAGGTTAATGTTTGGGTTAAATTTTCAGTTAAACTGTGTGGAAATCTAGAAAGAATCTTATCAAATTTATTTTGAAATTTAAATCTTAAATTTAAGAGTCATATGAAACCAAGTTTACTTGTGTTTAATTGGCTCACTGGCCTTGCCCGCTTTCTAAGCTCCCTTCAATTAGGCTTAGTTCTTCTCCATCGCTGCCTTCTTGAGCATAGGTAATCAACCCTTAACCCTTGACAACCCTTTTAGGGTATTTTTCAAGAAGTCATCTCAAAATAACAACTCTAACATCTTTGCTTCAGTAACAAAACAACCAATTAAAGGATTTGCTGGCTACGCAACTAGAGTTTCCACAGCTTTAGCCTCCCATTTCATCATCATCATCGTCATCAGCATTTTGCTGGCTACTTTCTGCCAAATCATTCGAGTGTAACTAAATAATGAAATGATATTAAATTCATTTGAATTGTGATTTCTGTTGAAAAAGGCCAGAGGCAGCGCAGTCTCTGAGTCTTAAAACCCTTTTATTTTTACTTCTTGACGACCACCAGAGCGCCAGGATGGGGGCCAGAAGGAGCCCAGAGAGGGCCCAGGGGGGGGAGCTTTTATTCGCAGACAGTCGGCATATCAGGTGTCATTGTCATTTGAGTCAGATTGCATTAAGTGCGCCCGATTGGAATCGGAATCGGCATAGGCAGAGAGCCAAAGAGCTGGCAGGG
Organism: Drosophila mayri; assembly: GCA_008042485.1. Classification (NCBI taxonomy): domain Eukaryota; kingdom Metazoa; phylum Arthropoda; class Insecta; order Diptera; family Drosophilidae; genus Drosophila; species Drosophila mayri. The sequence goes on along the minus strand of VNJN01000472.1, from coordinate 20,054 downwards.
ATCGGGATGTGGACGTGGACGTGGGGATGTGCAGCTAAATGTGGCTCTGGCGCACTGTCAATACTGATTTGGTGTCCCAACTAGGAAGGGAGATTCCACTCACAGGAGAGTGAAGCCAAAGAGAACTGGTTTTTGGAGTATATACGATTTTTAAAGAAAAAATTAGAGCACATTTTAAATATAACAAATTGTTGAAACTCTTTATTTGAGTTTTATTTCTAGTTCAGTTCCCTTTAGGGCGTAGTTCTTTATTTTATTCACTACTTAAGAGTTAATTTAATATATTCATGTATATTTATATTATTAAATATTTAAGAACTCACCTCTCAGTTTACGTTCATCAACCAGTTGACGCTCTAGCGAATCCTTGACCTCTCGCTCTCGCAGAACATCCATTTTGAGCTCAGCTAAAAATATTAAAAAAAATAAATACATTGAAAATAATTATTAACAAATATTCTACAACTTATTACACTTTAATAAAAAATTAATACGTATTTTATTAGTTAAAAACAATTCTTTTAAAATCCACAAACAAGAAATCTCCATAAATTCAAATCCAAATTCAGACTCACCTTTTTCGTAGGTAATTTGTCGCTCCTGCTGCCTGGCATTATCCGCCGCCACCTTGAGCAAACTCTGAATATTCCTGAGCAGCGTTTCCGTGGAGCTGGCGGGCACAGCAGCATGGGCATCGATGCCCAAGGGACCCAAAGCCAGGCCTCCGGCCAAAGCAGCCGCATCGTTGGCCGCCATGAGTGCCTCATTGGGGGTCAGGGCACCACCACCACCGGCACCCGCTGGTCCATTGGCCACTGCACCACCACCCACCGCTGCTCCATTGGCCGCCGCTGCTGCTGCCGCCAATTGGGAGTAGTTCAAGGCTCTTTGGTGCTGCAGGGCCGCGGCAGCCGCTGCCTCTGCCGAAGAGGGCGAACCCCTCTGATGCTGGGGCACTACCCCCAGGTGTGACAGACCCACCGTCTGGTGGTGGTGCGAGGCTGCATGCTGGTGGAGCTGGTGAGCCGCCGCCGCTGCCGCAGCCGCTGCAGCTGCTGCCGAGCCCGTGGACAGGTTATCACGTTCCGTGTCACTCAAATCTAACGGGAAAAAACATAACAACAAAATTGTGTAACATATTAATTTTATTAATGATTTACGTGATTTATATAACAAAAAATAATTGATCTGGCATTTGAATTCAAATTTATAATTAAAATATTTAATAAATGAGTAATTTATTCTGATCTAGATTGCATTTTCACATTTTAAATTTATTTATTTTATAAATAAATATTGTCTTAATTATCAAGCTTTCTTGTCACTCAAATCTGTCAGAATGGAAACAGAAATTCCAAACGCAGAAAGTCAAATGTGTCAGGACTTCAGTTATCGTTTATAGCACGTTTGTGCATCATGCTTATCGGACATTGTATCTCTTATCGTACATCTTTGAATCAATGAAAGCAAAGTTCACTCACCTTCTTCATCTTTGGCCAGGCAGCGTTCATCCACTTCGGATTGATTCTCGTCGCTGAGGTTCTCCTCCTCCTCCTCGTCATCTTCCACACCGATGATGCCACCGCTGCCCACATGAGAGGAGACACCACCAACGCCGCCAACGCCACTGCGACTGCCCTCATCCAGGCTACGGGAGCCACCTCTACCGGGTGAGCCCGCCACCGAATGGCAGTCACTCCGCTCGCTACCCGCATCACAATTGCTGCCACCGTGGTCTGTATTTCCGCCGGATTTGCTCAGATTCAGCACAGGACTCTGGCGCGTGGGGGAGCCTGAAATGGATCAAAGAAAGAAAAGGATAAGGATGTCAATGGATAATGTTTTCCACACTTAAATATGGCTTTTTAAATGTTCAATTTAATTTTAATTGTAATTCTTAAGTTACTTACAATTCCTGGAACTCAGATCCCTTGGCTTGATATCGCCAACCATCACATTTCCCACTCGATCCACCACCGCCGAACCAACGCCCATCACCTGCTGGCGCTCATCCGTTCGCTCCTCCCTCAACCGTTCCAGATGCTTGACAATATCCTCGTAGGCTGCCCGGCAATTCTCCCAGATCCCAGAACGTGCCAGGGCATCCATATTGGCTGCTGACATGCCAGCATTCTGGGCGGCGGCCTTTAGCATTTGACTCTCGGGACGGGCGTGCAGACCATGGGGCGGCATACCCGGCGACATGAGAGCCGCCGCTCCAGGATGGTGGGCATTCATCTGCATGAAGGCCATGTGATTGATGGGCGGCGGATTGTAGCCATTAGCAAGTAGTGGTGACTTTTCCAAGCGGTTCATATCTGGAGGGAAAAGGAGGATAGAAAAAGGAAGGATATTTAATATGAATTAGCGTAAATGGGAAACACCTTTAAAAAGTAGCTGGAAAATAAGTAAAAAATATATTTAAACCCATAAATTACTAATTAACTTTACCTTTTAATTGTATAAACTCCTTAAAACTTACCTCTAAATTAGAAACTCTCTTTAAATTTAATTTAAAACCCCGATCGATGTCACCTTGGTAAATATGTTTAATTTTCAAATGCATTCTGACCCATCCTCAAAAATATTTGCCTTTCATTTTGATGGCTCGCCCGACTGACACCTGTTTCTGTCTGCCTCTTGTACATATTCATATATATATATAAATTACATATATATATATATATATATATCATGTCTATTGTCTGGGCAGCCAGACTAAACACAACAACTAAAAGCACCCACGCACATGGCCGGCGCTATTCCTAGCAGATACATAGATACTTTTGTATCTGGCCTGTGTATCTACGGCTGTCATTTGTTTGCACTCAATATATACATATACATAGATACATGTCTGTATATGGTTATATATGCAGTTAGCTGAACAATTTAGTGTGCCATTAAATGCTTTAACGTTCAATAAATTGCTAAAATTGAAGCAAAAATTCGAAATGCAATTAAAAACTGGGCAAAAATTCGTTAGCAAGGGAAAATGCAATTAAATGATGGGAAAATTGTATATATATCGGGGAAAATGCAGTTACATAAATATATATAAATACCTAGCTAGTGCGTGTGTGCATTTTTATATTAATAATAATGCAATATCACTCAAGAATCATCGCCCCTTAATTCACTCAGATAACCTGCCTCCTTTATGGCCAACAATGACTGAGCATAAAATGGAAACCAAAAAACTCGGTTTTCAAATAAAAACCCATCTTCATTCGTTTCAGTTTAGTTCAGAAGGCGCCGGCGGCGCATGGTTCTAAAGAAAAAGATTTCAAGATTCCTTTTCGATTTTGGCTTTTGTGGCCGCTCGAGAGTATCTTTCCATATTGTGCGTTTCGGACACATTAATAGAAAGAGGCGTTGACCAAGTTGTCAGCTTGGCTCATAGAAAACTAAGAAAGAGAAAAATGTAAAATCAATTAAATGCGAGTCCGCTTGTACTTATCATAATTACAGCCACAGATACAACTTGAAAATTTCAATGAATTCGATTTCCTGTAGCGCAGTACAAATCACAGTGGAAATCGACTTGATTGCGGCTTAGGCTGCCATTTATCTGTGGCTGCTGGGAACTCTCAGCCGAACTACACCCAATGTATCTGTATCTCTGTATATCTGTATCCGTTTCGTTTTTGTTCGTTTGGCACAGCCGTAGAGTAAGCTGTAATCAGCCAACAAGCAGCGATCACAAATCACAAATGGCGGCACACCAGAAACGATCATCGGAGCACAGAAAAGAAAAACACAGAAACAGAAAGCACTATTACCTGGCCGATACCCGAAAGCAAGTTTAGTGGCCAATCTGCGAATGATTTCATTACCATTCGAATCCGAATTCGTGGGCCCTCGGGTCATGCCACTCAATTGTGTGAGAATTTGCAATTGGCAGTGGCAGGCAAGTGGGAAATTTTTGTATTCGTACAGAGAGAAAAGAAATTGTTGGACATGTTAAATATTTTCTGGAATTTATGTAGTATTGAGAAATAATATTTTGGGAAATGTTTAACCTGTTCTTTCATTTTTGTGATATTGAAATTCTTCATGCAGCCAGGACCAACTACTTAATTTTCTGTCTGATTCCTCCTGCGCTTGAAAAGTGTAAATCTACTAATTTTAATAAATTAAATTTTCATTTTAATTAAATCCCAGTTATCAGGTCGACTTTGATATATTTCCCCCAGTGCTTATGCAACATTGTAGTCAATTACTTACCACTGATGTGCCCATTTTCGTAGGCATAATCCCCATTGTCCAGGCGATGCTTTTTCAGCTGCGGATGCTGCGATAGATGAGTGGGCGGTAGGGATAGCCCCACGGGTCCCCTTTTGGGCGGTCTACCCGGTCTGGAACTGCGGAATTGCAGAGAGTTACTGTTGGGTTGAGAGCAATGGACAAATATCCGTGGTATCAGTACAAAAAAAGTCAAATGCCACAGCACAGTGATCACAATTTAGCACACACAAAAAATAAATGAATGAGAAAGTGCTAGTTTCTGCCTTGTGCTGCTGCATTTTCTTGTGGATTATTTGTTATTAAAAATGTAGAAATTTATAACTTGAGAGTTTTTTTAGGAGCCAAAATCAAGTGGATAATATTTTATTAAATACACTGTTTGGTTAAAATAAAAAAACCCAAGCAAATTAACTTAATTTATAGGAGATGAAACCCCGGTTAATAATAATTTCTTAGAGTCAGACCCCTGCTGATTACTTTAATATATTCTTTAGTTTTATTTACTTTTGCCAGAACCCTGCATTCCCATAAACCACAAGTGTCTATTACAATTTTTAATGTCTCTTCTTGCCATTAAGGCATCCATCATATCTTAACTATTCTGCATTTTTCACAATATCTTTTGCTTTATATTTTTCCCTCAACCGAAGACATAGCCCTCTTAGTCCCGAAATGCACTGCCTAATTAAGCTTTAGCCAAGTTAAGTGAACAGCCCCCCCATTGACTTGAGACAAATAAAAAACCAAAAACAAGAAGAACGAAAACGTGCTACCATTTTAATTATGTGCCATAAAAAAAAACAGCAGAAACAGCAACAATAATAATAATAATGAAGTACAGAACACAGAGAGTAGAAAATAAAAAAGAAAGAGTTAAACTATATTATTTTTTCTGGTAATTTATGACCGCAATTGCTGCTATTTGTTTATTAAATATTTAAACAAGTCTTCAGCAAATACTTGACGCAGGTTAAGCTAAATAATTAACCGAAAAAAAGGCATAAACACTGCGGGTGGAAATTATGGCAAACAAAAGATAAAAAAAATTTGGAATTTGGTAACTGAAAACTAACAAAAACTGCAGCAAATACTACGAGGGGGGAAGCTATATAGAACTTGATCAAATAGAGCGACGATGACTACCGGCCCCAGCTGGCCTGGCAATTAAATTATGGAATCTTCATTCCATGTTTGCTGCTGGCAAACAGGTGTGTGGGCCCCCTTAGAACGCCAAAGACAAAGACCAAGGCAAATAAACACAGGTAGCAATGATCGTGTGCACGATATGAATTACCAGGCATGGACTATAAGTATATATGTTTATATACCATACATATATATGGCGAAACATTGAACAATTTGTAATTGTGCGTTCTTACGGATAACAAAGATTCTACCAAATATTTACAGTTACATATTTTGCCATAGCAAATATTTGCAGCGGGATTTTAATTGTGCTCCATTAAACGTTTAACAATAAACACAAGCCAAGTTGTTGTCTTGTCTCGGCCTATTGGGTCAAATAAAGAGACTCTTTTCTTTGCCATGAATCATTCCACGAATGAAAACAACCCAAAACGAGGGGGAAAGTGTTTTTTTTTTCTGTGGGATCTAATCGGAAGGCCGTTGGTCGCCCACACTGTGACGTGCAAAAAATTCAGAGACTCGTGCGTCTGTCAGTCAACTTTGTACGAATTTATGGGGAAGTGAGTTAAAGGTTCTGATGGCAGAAAACACTTTCATTGGAAAGTTTTCAGCTGCTGCGGAGCACTGACATGTTTGTCTTGGTACACGAAAAATTTGGGTTTCGCTGGAAAATGTCTTTCACATAGGGTCCCCATCCGTCCGGATAAGATTGGTTAACCCAATTGGGTTTGAGCCATTTACGTAATGATTGTGCAATATTAATTAACCCTAAAGCCGAATTCTAGGAAGTGTGTTTCTGGGGAAAGCACATTAACTGGTTAGCAACTCTTAAAAAAGTTTTTTTCTATGACAAAATTGAGATTTTTCTATAACTTTTCCTAGAAAAATATTGTTTTGAAGGCGAACAATTAAGGAATGATTATATTTGACCCTAAATAACTACTTCAAAATTATAATATCAATATAAAAATTGAGTGTTTAGAGCTCCTGTAAATAATTCTGCTTTAAAAGATAGTTTTTAAAGAAATCTAAAGTTAATATGTTATTAGGATTGAGATAGTTAACTTTCCTCTCAAATAAATGCTACTTTTTTGCTCATTTCTATTACAAAGAAACCAAAATGCATTTTATTTTAATAAATTGAATTCAAATGATATTTCTTTCGATTATTGAAGAAGAAATGCAAAGCTAAATAACTTTACAAACCTTAAAGCCATAAAAATCATCTAAATAAACCCAAAATGTAATTAATTAATCAAGAAAAAAACACTTCCCTCAAAACGTAAAGCCAGGCAGGTCAAAAAACATAATTTCCAGGTATTTAGGCCTAAATGTTTAAATTAAATTAACATTTAAATGCTCAACTCACTAGTAAACCAACGGTTATTTAACTAATTTATGCACCGTTGTCACTTGCCGCAAATGTCATTTTGCATTTAAAATTTTTGCATATTTCGCGCAGCGGCAGACAAGCGTTTAGTCAGGAATAAACAACAATTTGTCAAAATAGTCGCTGTGGCCAATGTAAGCCTGCCAAAACGGCTATAATAATAATAACAACAACCGGAGGAGCATAACCGGTTGCCAGAGGCACCGAAAGCCAAAAGCCCCCGAACCTCGTAGTGGCTCGAACCTGTTTGCAGCTGTCTCCTTCCTTGGTATATTTTTCAATAATCAAGGGATAGCTGAGTTGTTAATTATTGACTCGAGCCGGTGTTTGTGCTTGTGTGTGTTGAGAAACAGCCGCCAAAATATGCGCCAAACTGTGCTAAATGTTGCAGTTGCAGTTGCATAAATCGAAAGGATATATTTTTGCAATTGCATATCGTTCGGGATCGGGAGAAGGCGTTGCCAACATTTGTCAGCAAATGAATCGAACAGAGGCTTCCCATGGTCTTAACCCACAGCCCCTGGGCCTAGGCTGTAAATTGGTAAATCAATTACATTTATGGCCAACTTTTGCCACCTTGTGTTGCTGCGTGCTTGCCGGCAACTAAATCAATGCAATCCGATTCAAGTACTTTGGCAACCGACAATTAAATGTGTGGTGCTGCGCCCCGCCACACAATTTCCATATTTGCAATCACCAATGTCGAGTAGAATTTTAATTGAATTCATAGCCTCAAATTGATTTGAATTCTCTCTCGCCCATTTGTCTAAAAGCCGACAATACCGACAACAGAATTCCCAGAAAGAAGCCGGTAAAGAATACACCTCGGTCTTAACTTGGCTTGGAATGGCGCTTGAAGTTGGCTCGAATTTCTTTGGGTTAACAATATTTGTTATTGGAAGGAGAATGCTTGTCGGCCGCCAACTTTTGTATTCATTGTTAAGTGACATGCAAATGTACGAATGACATGGCATTGTTGGGACTCTCGGGCTTAAACCTATAGTGTATATATAGACAGAGGCTTCAACTGGGAGAGACTCGACTCTCTGGCTAATTGGGGGCTTCAAGTACGGCCTGTGCTTCTCCAAATGATTGGGTAAGCGAATTGTATGGCAATGGAAATTGTAAATTGTAGCAGAAAACTAACTAGATTTCATTGGAAATTGTGAATAAAATTAGATGGATTCAAGTGAGTTAACTGAACTATGAAATTTATAAAAAAGAAAGCGCTTAGCAGAATACTTGGCCTTTAAAATCATACATTTTAAAACCTAATACTCAAAGAATTGTTTTAAAAAATGTTTACCTTTAACAAAAGATTTTTTATAAATTATTTGAGAGCCCCACATAACTTGGTATCAACATAAACTTCATTGTGAATCAAGATTCGTGTATCTAAAATGATTATTTGCTCTTTTGGCATAAATATAACTATCACTGCCACCTGACTTTATTTAATTGATATATTAAATAATTTTCATTAGACAAAATAACACAAATTCTATATTAATAAAATTCTTGTTTATATAATTTCACAACATAAAATTCTTTCTAAAATTCTAAGCTGCAGTCGCACTTAATTTTCATTCATCAACCTTTTCCTATGCAAATTTAGAAAGTTAAATAAATTTTCCTTAGACAAACTAGCTCAAATTTTATATATTCCGTAACAAAAAATTATTTTAAAATATAAACTACACTCTCACTTTATTTTCCAAAATCCACCCTCAAAAATTAACCTTTTCCTATGCAAATTTAGAAAGTTAAATAAATTTTCTTTAGACAAAATAACGCAAATTTAATATTAATATAATTCCTCTTTATATATTTCCTAACGATAAATCCTTTAAAAATTCTAAACTACATTCTCACTTCATTTTCCCAAATCCACACACTCAAAAAATCAACCTTTTCCTATGCAAATTTCTGCCCAGTCAAGTATTTAAATAAAAATCACATGCTAATTAACAATTTTGAATTTTGGGTGGCCTTCTTTTTGCCACCCCACAAAAAGTTTTGCCTTATAATTTCCTCGAGCAACTGGCGATTTCCCTCCGAGAGCAACAACTATGTATATGTGCACTGTATTAATGCAGATTTCTTGCCTATTGTTTTTGCACACTTTGTTGCTTTTTTTCCTCACTCACTTCAATTTCAATTGGCGTGCTAATAACTCATTTAGTTCGCAACAAAAACCGAGCAGCGGACAAAGCAAAAGAAAAAAAAAAATAGTTACAAACATGCCACACCAACAATGGATTTGCTGGCTACCCACCAAGATGGCCCCCTACTTCCCGGCATCTCATGATGCTGAGAGAATATATATACAAATTTATATAAATATATATATATGAATGCTGTTGGGTGCAGTTTTGTTTTAGGCTCTGTAATTATTATAAAAAATAAATTGAACTATTGTTGCCTCATTTAGATTGAACAGCGGATGAGGCAGAGGCAGAGCCACAAAGTTGCTTTTGTTACTTGGTTACACTCAATTAAGCCGAATTTGCAAAATGCAAATGCCCCAAATGAAACTCACACCTCAAAAAAAAAATATATATATATTTATGAAAAATCCTAGCTGCACTCGAATTATTTTAGAAATTTAATATAATTAAATGAGTTTTTTTCTTGCCACACTTTTCCGCCTCTCATTTTGACAGCCGCGAGGTAGCGAGTTCACTTCAGGTGAGCTGGAGCTGAGCTCTTGATTGTCAGTCAGTCAGTTTCTGATTAGACATTCGACAGTCACTATTGTTGTTGGCTGGCATAAATTATAGTCTATCTGTCTTTCTATATAACAAAGCTATGCATATGCAATTCATATAATAAATCAATGTGCTGTCGTAATTTGTGTTAAGTTATTTGTAATCAATTTGAATTTAAATCTATTGCTGAACTACAGAGATTTATGGGAATATATAGTACTCGAATTTGGGGTTTTTCCTTTTATTTTAAATTTATTTAAAAGATTTAAATGCTGGCTTTGGTATTTAATAAAGGAATGATACTGAAATATTATTATTAAATTTTTCATATAGTTTCTATAAACTAATGGAAGTTTATTCTTTTTTATTTTCTTCTTGAAGACCTTTTTTCTAAAGGCTATTTCAATATTTGCTTTCATCTATTAAATTTCCTTTGAATAAATTAATTTTTCCCACCTCTTGAACTATTTTTTATTTCTCTTAACCAAAAACCTGTATTTTTTATACAATTTTCCCAGAAAAAACTTTATAAATAAAACACTAATGCCTTCCTACCACTTATTCACTTTACCTTCCCTACAGCCATTCTCCCTTCTAACAAATTTACCAACAAATTAAGCTCAAATGAAGTCAAATCAATCGATGGCTTTTCAATACATTTTTCTTCATTTTTTAGCCAACATTTTCCACTTGGCCCGAGCAATTTGCATAGTTGTGGTCTGGGTACCGAATCGGATCGGTTAGTCTTCGGCGGTGGAGCACGGCTCTAGTCCAATTTAGTGGAAAGGTGTGCCCACCAGCTCAGTCACAACACGTTGGTCGTGGCCCAGGCTTGCTGCTCCTTGCCTTTTGGTCCATACCGCCGCTGTGGCCTAAACGGCGTTTTTAAGCCAAGTTGGAGCCAGCGAGAGGAGTGGAGAGACCACCAAACTGTCAACTGTGATCAAAATCAATTGTTTGCCATTTGCCAAAACCGAAATTGACTGCAACTCACACAAATGCTGACAAAATTATTAATATATTTTTTTTTCAAACACATGCGAGAGCCCATGAAATGTCAGTGTCAATAATTCTTCATAATTGTGAGCTTGCAACCAAAAAAAAAAGAAACTATATGTATATATGTTTAAAACAAACAAAAAAATATTATTTATGGTTGGCTGCCATAGGAGAAGCCCCCAACAAAGGCAAACAAATATAATAAAAAATTATTGCAACGTAAGTTTTGATTTGAACAAAAGGTGAATACTTTTGGATGAGCTCAAGAGTGTTTTAGAGTGAAAATTGAACTAACTAAACTTTACGAATTATTATCAATTGAAGCTAAAGTATTGAAAAATAATTCCCAAAAAGAATATTTATAGTTTTATGAGCCTGCAGTTTAAATTTGATGTTTCCCTTGAAACCCCCAAATATTTCCCTAAAAATATATCTACAAAAATCAATCCACACACCTGTTCCCTCAACCGTTAACACCGTTAAGTTCTTAACCCTTTTCATGCTCTATTTACATTTATCCAAAAATTTTATCTGCATTTTCTGGCACATCCTTTCGCACTTCCGCTTCGAAAGGCTCGCCCAATTTCCGTTTTGAGTTTAATTAATTTAATAAACAAATTCTTTTCGCTCTAAAAACTCTCAAGTGTATTATAATGATAATGCGATCGATTCGATGCGTTTTTCCTTTTTTTTTTTTGCTCTTCGAGTAAAACGAAATAAAAAATGTTTTAAAAAAATTATAAAGAGGAGGAGAGAAATTATTGCCATAGTTTTTTTATTATACTTGTGTGTTTACCTCTCTGGTGGCTTGATCGATAGGCATCTGCAATTAAAAAGAGAAGAGATGAGACAAGTGAGGCAAAATTGTTAAACGTTGTTTGTGTGTAAGCTTTAAAACGTACAAAAAAATACAACTGCAACGAAATGCAAAGAAAAAGAATTACGAGAAAAATTCAGGTTACAATTGCTAAAAAAAAGGGAAGTTTTTCATTGATGGACAAAGCCAGGCTCTGTCCCTGGGCCAGCGGGTGTGAAAATGCACACGCCCTAAGCCCCCCCTCAGCCACCTTAACCCGCCACCGCCGCCGTAATTATCCCCAGAGAGCCCACAGAGAGACAGACTGCGGTGCGACCTGCCCCTCAGCGGTTTCGCATTTTCCCCCTCTGTCCCTCTCTCTCTTGCAACTTGTTTCAATTTAGCGCATAACTTTTTTTAACTAATAATAGGTTTAACCGCATTTTTAACCGTTCCTCATGCTGGGTCCGGTTGGGTTTTCGAAACCGGCAATGGGCATAAGTCGGGGTCCCTGTCTTTGTTCTGGTTCTTTACTGGATTCTCCATAGAGCAAAAAACTTATTGCAACATTTATTAAAATAGAAAAAATAATACTCAAATTATACTTTAAATTTTAGTGACCAAAAATGTCCTAAAATTGATTACAAGGAAGACTAATTACTTAAAACATTTAAACCACTTCAATTAATGGTTAAAGAATTCCAAAAACATAAGAGCAGTAATCCTTAATTTATTCCCTAAAATTCCTTAAATATTTTACACATTTTTAATCCCTAGTAAAACAAAACAAATATTTAGTTAAACACTTTTAAAGTCGCACTCGCCCTTATTAGTTTTTTTAAAATAATATTTGGTTTTGTAAGCAGTTCGGTGTAAGCTTAAAGAACTCTGGAAAACCTAAGAGCTCTTTAGTTGTTTAGCTCCTTTAGAAAATTAATTAATTCTTAATTAATTTAAATTAAGAATTAATTAATTTTCTAAAATTTTCATCTTTATTTAAATATTCTGTATACCTAGGAAAACCTACAAATAAATATTAAAGTTTAGAATTTCATAAGCAGGACTAATTGTTAATTGAAAATAGTTTTCTTTATTGAAACCACTTCAATTTAAGGTTAAACGATTCTAGAAAACGTAAGAGTTCTAAACCCCAATTAATTTCCTTAAATTTCCAACTCAATTTACACATATTAAATCTTTTAAAAACCTATACAAAAACTATAGAAACCCTCTCAAAAAATCCTTATTTTCTTCCTGTGTTTTTTTCCTACAGCGCTTGTGCACTTTTGGAGCACACTTTATACACTCCATGTGCTGGGGCTCTTTTCCATAATTAACTAGATGGTTTTCCATCGACTGCATTGTGGTCAGTGGCCAGTCCAACCCGTTCTTTACTGTAAACAAAAACGCAGGACTCTCCATGGGCTTACAAGAACCCAAAAATAAAAATACAAAAAAAAAATGAAAAGAAATACAACGGAAAGGGGGGCTATATTGGAATACAAGGTTGCAATCTTTTCAACTGTTGATGTCTCAATGCCGGAGCCCTGCGGTTCATAAATGTTTTCGGTAAGCCTTTAAGCAGGGGGATGTTTAAAAATCCATCAAATATTGGGTTACTTTGGCGGGCAAATGGAATATTAGCCTTTAATTAAGTTGGGTGCTTTGGGTATATATTTTGTATTAACTGCTATTTACGGGATTGAAAAACGAACATAGAAACTTATAGAATATTTTATTACTATTGGTTTTTATGTTTATTTTAAAATTGATTTTTAGGGGATTTAATTCCTATTACTCTCTAAATATTTCTGAATATTTTAGTGTTTTTTCAATCCTTCAAAATTTAAAAAAAGTCTTGAAATATTTTAAATACTTCTATAAAGTTTTTGCTATTTTTAAAAAAAAGTTTTTAATATTTACGTTCGTAAATATGCTATCAATATCCTCAATAGTCTGTACGGCATCCTTAAACTTTTTAACAGAATTGAAAAAAAAAGAGCTGGAAAATCTTTTGTAAACTTTAATGAACTTTCAGCTATTTTTAAAATATTTTTTAATAAAACTTTTTTTAATATAATTTAAATAAATCCTAAAATTCTTCATTAAGAAACCCTAAAATATCTTTACAAAAATCACACCTTTTGTGTAACCAAGGACAATTGCACTTTCTTGAGGTTCTCCTAAACTCAAACTTGAAAACCCCACAACTCCCCCTTTAAAAAAAAAAAAAGAAAAACATTTCAAAACCCATTTCTTTGTGCCTTTTTCCTTGTCGTTTTTTCCACTAGAACGGAAATGAGCTGACAGGGCACCGCACACGTCGATTTTGCAAGAAAACATTGGATGGAAAAGCAGGCGGAAAAGTTGTACAAGGTGGAAAAACTGTTTCACCAACTATTGTTAGAGGCGTTCAAAAGAATTACGCAGCTTTCGGGCAGCTTTGTTAGCAAAGGGGTTAAAAGGGGGTTGGCATGGCCCTCCCATTACGTTTGCATTGCGTATTTCCGCCAAATGTCATCGGAAAACGAAAATGCGAAAGACGAAAGTTTTTTGACTGCCTTGCGGGGTAATCGATATCGATGCACAAACTATTTGCATTGTGTGCCACCCTCCTACCCCCTTCCCCCCTCCCCCTCTCGGGGCAATTGGAAAATTAAAATGGGGCGGCGACGGCGGGTGCAATGTGAGTGCGTAAGTTGGCTAAAGCGGAAACAGGAAATGAGAAAATTTTACAGAGCAAGCCCCCCCGAACTAGAAATGCAACTAACAGAGAGTTTACACTTTAAGAAATTTGGAGATAGCTAGACTAGCTCTTGGGAAATTTGTAGTTGTGAAAACTAAAGACTTTACCTTTTTATTTATATATATATATTTTTTTTAATTTAAAAGAAAAATATATTTTTTTTATTTAAACCAAAAGCTGGTTTGTTTTCGAGTTCAAGTTCTAACAAAAAAACTAGTTTTGCCGCTTTGAAAAAAATTAATTAAGCTTCAATCAACTAATATATCTCCCGCTAGACATTTTTTTAGATCAGAAAACTTGTCAAGTTAGAAAATCAGTAATATTTGAATTGCTTAGCTATTAAACTCATTTATAAATATTAATTTCCCTACAAAGATTGCAGCAAACCCCTTTAAAAAAATTAGCCACGTTTCTTAAGAATTTGAACCAAAATAAACTTAACAAATAATCATAAAACAAAGCACTGTGGTTCTTATTCGTACCTGGCCGTAGTGCAGTCCCTGTAGAGCACATCAAAGTCCTTGCAGCTGAGGAGCTTGCAGCGATTGACTCCCGGCTGGATGGCGCCCAGACCGCGCAGGATTCGCACCTGCTCCACATTGCACACAAGCGGGACAATGTCCAGGCGCTTGAGCTTGGTGTAGACCGTGTGCAGGCCCCCAACCAGATGCTTGAGGAAGAGCTCAAAGGCCTGCGGCAGGCAGAGCATTGTCTCGTTGCTGATGATAAAGGCGGCGACCTTCTGGCCACGATACTCCACCAGCTTGCATTCGTTGGCGCTGGGATCGGAGGTGGAAATGGGTGGCGGCGAGTTATACGACCTTGGCGGCACATGATGATGGGCAGCGGCCATCAGTTCCAGCGGGGAGGCATGGTGCATCATCTGCAGGGAGTTGAGGAGGCCCAACGAATGCGGCGGCAGGCCGTGGGGCATTCGTGGCGGCAGTCCAGCTGGCAATCCATTGCCAGAGGACAATCCATGGGGCGGTGGACTTAGCTGATGATGCTGCTGCTGTTGGGCCTGCTGCTGAGCCTGTTGCTGTTGCTGCTGTTGCATTTGCTGCATCATCGAGTGATTGAGGGAGCTCACAGGACTGACGGCGCTGGGATGACGACTTGGTGAACTGGCCGGCGAGCAGCTGGATCCTCGACCCGTATGAGAGCTTCGGCCATTGGGACGATCGTCGTTGGCGCCGCGGGAACTGTTGCTGCCATCGCGGCCATTGTGCTGCTGCTGCTGAGCCTGCTGCGCTTGCTGCTGTTGGGCTGCTGCAGCCGCAGCAGCTGCTGCGGCGGCTGCCTGCTGCTGCTGCTGATGATGCATCAACATGGCCGTGGTGTTCATAGTGCTGCCGCTGGTTAACTGCTCTAAACTCCTGATCCCGATGCCGATCCCACTTCCGATATTGTTGTTATTAATCAAATTTGATTTGTTATTGTTCTTTTCACTCTGTTCACTTGTCACACAATCCATACTTCATCGTGGCTCACACTTGTTTATTTGTTTATTTGCTCTTTTTTTTGTATTCTTGTATTTTGCATATATTTATCTTTTTCTGTGATAAAAAATTAACACAACGTTAGACAGGAATAGAAAAGAAATACAGATGGAGAGAGAAAAAACAGAGGCAGAGGCAGGATGATAAATAATTAATGAACTCTTAATTCATTTTTAATTATTTATTAGGCTTCTCTATGCAAATTCTAATTGAGCGAGCGAACACGCTTCTTCACATCCGTGAATTGATGGATGTAAATAATAACCCAAGATGGCTAATTTATTATAATGAAAATATGGCTAATTTATATATAGAATGTAAAATTAAAAGAAGCCATTTTTATTTAGTTTTAAGACTGATTTAAATTTGTTGTATTATAAATAATATATTGATATCTTTTTAAATATCATTTGAGGATTCAAAGTTTTTAAATTCCTTCATATTTTTAGTTACATTGGGAATAATAGTTTCATAAGAATTTAAATATTTTAAAATTTCTCAAGTAATAATTGTGGATTTTTAATTAATGTGGAAAATTAATTAGAAAATTACAACACGTGAAAATGAAAAAAAAAACTTTTTTGGTAATTTTTTAGCTTGATTCTCAGCCTTAACTTTTGTTAAATCCGTTCAGGAAAATTTTATTAATTTTAAATTTTATATTAAAAGAAACCTAATTTAGGTTTTGGCAACTATTTTGGTTTAAAATAATCCTATTCCCCTAATATGTCAAGCTTTCGATTTAAATAACCTTTCAAAATCATCTTTTATTAGTGGAAATACCTTGAATTTCTAGAAATTAAACTTTTTCAAACATATATTCCAAATTTCCAAATAAATTCTAGTAATTTGCATTTAGAATTCCCTTGGATCTCAGCCCTATTCGCTTTGGATTCGAAAAAGAACATAGATTTACCTTTAACCGGGCTCTAAGATACTTTTAAAAACTCAAAATCACGTTCAACACAGACACTCGCGCACTTGGCTTGTGTTAAAAATTTGTTTCGCTTTCGAATTTCGTTTGAATATATTTTTCGAATATATTTTTTGGGCTGTGAATTATGGATTCGATTTCGCGTGATTTCGAATATTGCGGAATTTGGAAAATCCGTGTGCCGTTTTCGAGTACCGTACCGACGGATTGTCACTGAGAGATTGAGAGATTGAGAGATGCCAGCGACTCTGCTTTCACGGCAACTGCGGCGCTGGCGTCGCTGCCAGCCACTCTTCCTCTTCGTTCCTGTTTCCCCTTCCCGGCGCCACGAATCCGAGAAATCAACGAAACGAATTGCATTCGAATGGGAATCGACTGAGAGCGAGACGGGGCTATGATGGGGCAGAGCGAGAGAGTGCCTGGCGAGCGAATGTTATTTTTTTAGCCCACCCACACACATATACACACTCACACACAGATCCGCAGAGGGAGCCGAAGCGTTACCGTTATGTACTGCAAGAAATGCGCGCGCAAAAGTTTTATTGCATTACCTTCGCTTACAAATGACAAATTCGAAATGAAAGGCGAGCCAAATGTGTTTCGATTCGATTCGTTTCGTACTTTGCGGCGCCACCAGCGCGGCAGCGACGACGCCAGCGCAGCAGCAGCAGCAGGAAGAGTATCTGTATCTGCAGCTGTGTGTGTGTGTGTGTGTGTGTATCTGTATCTGCGATTGTGCAAAACCAGAATACGAATACGAATACGAGTTACGAATGTTTGTTGCGTCTCGCATTACGAGCACACACACATAGCCTCGCAAAAAGGGGAGTGGTATACGATTGATAGACGAATGGGTGTGTGTGTGTGTGTGTGTGTGTGTGCAACCCCAAAAAACACAATGACAAACGTAATAAAACGACACACACAATCCACTGCCAGGACTTGCCGCTCTCTTTCTCTCACTCTCACCCGCTCTCTTTCGCACATTTGTTTTATTTATTTTTTCAATTCAATTCAAAACCTCCCTCTCCTTCGCTCATGCTCGCTCTCTCCACCGAATAACATTCTACATTTCATTTGCGTTTCAATTTCATTTCGTTTCAGCTTGCCCCTCTCGCTCGCACTCTTGCCGGGCATGTGACTGTCTTGCTCGCACGCTCAGGTGGGCTGCAACCAATAAACATGAGTGAGCAGCATATTTGCATAGAATGTGTGTGCGAGTGTGTGTGCGAGAGAGTGAGGGAGAAGCACGTGTGTGAGTGCTCTGGTCTGCCCTCCCGCTCACTCCAATGCCCGTCGCCTTATATAAACAAATGACAATTGTTTTGGCATTTTCTGTTGGTTTCCAACCCAAAGTAAATTAAAATAAATGCATTGCAGGGAAAAGCAAGGCAAAAAACAAATCAAAACAAACAAAAAACTGCGATTACTTGGAGTTTGCGCAGCTGATTTTGCATTTTGGCTTTGCTTTTGCTTGTAATTTGCATTTTCTTATTGGAAAAGCATTTTAATTTCAATTAAAAAAGTAAATGACAAAGTTTCAACGAATTAAAAAAGTGCGACAGAGATGGCCCGAGAGTGTGCGGCCATCTCTTTCGCACACCATCTGTCGTTTTCTGTGAGGGGTTTTTTTATGTCAAACGTTTATTTGTATTTCTTTGCAGGACATTTCTGCTTCTTCTTCTTCTCAGGCTCTTTTTGTATGTTTCTGATTCAGAGGAGAGCGGCATGAGAGAAGGCGGAGGGCCATCTCGCTCGCACTTGAGCAAGTGGGTGTTTTTTTTTTTTTGCGCCCGGGGGCGTTCATTTTCTGGCATTCGTTTCGTTTTTCGGATGCTTATAAATAGCATTGCTTATAAATTCTGGTCTCGCACCTTTGCCACCTCCACAAACACACACACACTTGCATGCGCATATATACACACACATTGTATATCCTGTTGATGCGATGGGTGTGTTCGCCTGGCTCTGTCGTTCATTTCTCATTTTTTCTATTATTTGTCTTCGTTCTGCGTTTCTTTTGACGATTGCGAACCAATCGCATTTCTCCATTTCTCTCCGATTGTTCCAAACGAACACATACATATGTATATATATATGTATATATATATATATATACGGCTCCTTAACTTGTGTATGTATTGTGTTTGCCAACGACATATTTATGTATTTATGTATGTTGTGTGCGTTGTATGTACGAATTTTTCTTATTCGTTTCGTTTTGGGGTCTTTCTCTTTGTGGGATTCCCCCAGCCACTGCCGGAATATTGATGACTGCTAAAGTTCGATATAAAATTGATTGCACATTTGGAGTTACAGGACCTTTTCCGGAAACTTTATTTACTGAAAATACATATGTACAAAAATTAAAAAAATATATACATACATACATATAGCCAAAAATACAAAGCTGTAAGCTTTTAATGTTGAAAGAATCATAATCTATCGCAGGATAAAAGAAAATCACGTATATTTATGCATATTATTAATAAAACAAACATGAAAAACTCGTAGTTTTTGTAATAATTTAAGTTTTTTTAGAAACAACTTTTCACAGCAACAAGTCAATTTAAATTAAATAATAAAAAAAATTGGATAATAATAGGACAGAATTGTAATTCAATAAACAACTAGAAAAAAACCAACACGAAGTACAAAAATGTTTCAGTTTAAATTAATGCATATTATTGATTTTTCAACAGATTTTTTTATTAAATAGTTTTTGGTCTTTCCAAAAACCAAATAAATTCAAATATAATGAATTTTCTATCACTCAGCTCTTGTCAGATACATATATAAAGAGATGTGATAAATACATTGCAACCAGCTGTGGTCAGTGAGTAAGCAAAATAACCCTTGGGCACAGTGTAATGTAATGTAATGTAAAATGTAATTTCAAATATATAAAAAAACGCAATATTATTACATATATGATAATAAATATATTAGAGATAAAAACAATAAATATTTATATTTTATTTTATTTTTAAGTTGTCATTTTATTTTTTCAACTATTTTTACAGATTTATTTCTTGTTAATTTTCTTCGTCTGCCTGACAAATGAAATTATGTAATTTGTCGCAGTGATCATCGTCCATGCCGTTGTCATACAAGGTGACACAGTGTTGAGAGTTTTTGTTATTCGGTTCATTGGGTCTCCACTTCAAAAACGAAGCTGGAAGAACATTGGCTAAGGATATATAGCGACCTTCGTCAGCCAAGTTACTGATCCCTAGCCAATAGATCCTGTTCCTGTCGGCACTAAAGAGAGCCAAGGCATCCAGATCTTCCTTTCGGGGACTGGCCAGGTGTCCACCCATCCGACGACATGTTTGTGCGGCAGAGAACCAATTTTGTTTGGAGTTATTTTCGACATAAAAGTATCTGTAGAATTTTAATTATTATAAATTTTATCATTATGCATGGCTTTGTGAGTTTTTCCTTACCTTGAGCCGGCTTTAGTAAAATTCTCTGGGATGATTAGTTTGGCGGACTCTAGTAAAGTCTTCACAGCCTGCAGGACTTCCATGTGAGCGGTATTCTGACTTTCCATCCTGTCCAGTCTAGCCCTGAAGTCCTCAGGATTGA